>MU223164.1:305029-333835 GCA_018584345.1 Thuja plicata
TTAACCGGCCAAATTTATACTGCAGTACCAAAGTTTTGTGGGTACCATCCCCACCCCAGTTTTACTTTCTATTTGGAAGGTTTCTGGGTTACCAATCTTTGTGTTATGTGTTATGAATGATTAAATTCTCATGCTTGCAGTAGATTAGATGAATGAATGGTTAGAGAATATAAAAGTACAGAAATGTTTTAAAGTTTTAAGTGTTACTGATTCACCCCTCCCCTCTCAGTAACTTGGTTAGTCCTGAATATTTCCAACAGAGTTCTTAGCTGAGACTAGAAGAAATGAACTCAAGGCTAAAAGCCTAAGTCAAGAGGTTAAAGGTTTGAATCCATAATTATTTGGTGACCTTGATGATTTAAGGAAAAAAGCCCCAAATAAAATCTCAAATCTTGACAAGGATGAGTTTGAGAAAGAAGAGCCTATCATCAGACAATTGTTCCCATATGAGATTGAACAGAATGCAAAACTTAAGACAACCTCTAAAGATGCCCCCAACAAAGGTAAGCAAAAGGTTGTTGGTGTGACTATAGAGGAACCTAAACAGAAATTGATCATTCCTATAGGAGCATCTCAAGTTGATCTTGAGTTGGAACAAGCTAGAAAAGCTAAAGAGGATTTAGTCAAATAGCTGGAGAAGTTACAATTAGAGGCTGTTGCAACTGATATGAGAATGAAGATAACTTTTCTACATGCTAATATTAATACTACTACAAGTATCTCTATGCCATTTAATCATGGGATACAACAACAAAAGAAATCTGTTGGCCCAATCCAAAATGATCAAGGAGCTGATCCTAAAGTGCAATCCTCTGTTTTGAATTCAAATGTTAAAACCTCTGGCCCAGGTGCAAATACTCAACATGTAGGTTCTGGCCCAAGCATTCAAGTCTCCAACCTCAAAAAAAGTGTTCCTGCACCCACTCAAAATAAAGGAGGAGCCAATGGACCAGGTGACAACAATGTGCTTGGAAATTTCCAAAGGAGACGTATCTATATGAACAGATATAGAGATCTCTTCTTTGAAGGCATTCATGGTCACCCTAATGTGATCCCCAATGAGGTAAGAGATAAAATCCCCAAGTTCATAGGAAATAATGTTGTTACTTGTGAAGAGCATCTGAAAGCTTTTAGTGATAAAATAACTGACTTTGAAATTGAAAATGAGGATGTCATTATGAAGCTTTTTGTTTAATCATTAACAAAAAATGCTAGGGATTAGTTCAAAATTTTTCCTAATGATAGCATTGCATCTTGGGATGAATGTGTGAAATCCTTTAGAGAACAATATAGAGAACATGTAAATTTTGGATACATGTTGAATGAATTCAATAACATCAAAAAGTTCCCTAATGAGAGTATGGCTGATTTTAACAGTAGATTTCAAAAGGCCATGAATAAACTATTCCAATTTTTGAGGTTAGATGAGGAAGTATGTCTTACCACTTATATCAATGCTGCTGATGGCAAAATGTCTTATTTACTCAGAGATAAAAGCCCTACAACCTTAAGGGATGCTTATAAAATAGCTATTCACATTGAAAGTAATAGGAGAGCATCAGGAAAATTGGGGAAGAGGGAAGACAATAAACTGTGGAAGGAAAAGGGATCAACCAACAAAAATGTCAAAGAAGATGATACAGTGGATAAACTGGTAAGTGCAGTGAAAGACCTTGTTGCCAAAATAGATAAAAATGATAGGGGAGGGTACCATGAAAAAAAGTACACTAACCAAAGGTTTGAAAAATAGCCTAATCTGAGAGACTACCCTTATAAAACAAATTGGAATAATGGAAAGCCAGTCCCTGATGGACAAGATAACCCAAAAATCAAGGAAAACCTAGATCCCTTGAAAAGGAACAGTGCCAACTATGTTGAGAACACTCCCTAGTGTGATGCATTTAATATGCCACATTTTTCCTATCAGTGTGTAGTATCCCAGGCTTTGTTTGATCAAATAGAAGAAAGGGAACAAGAAGGCCCTACTAATAATATGTTCACAATAAAGAAACCATACCCATGGTTCTCTGATAATGGTTCATCTTCTGATAACTTGTGTACAAAAGATAATTCTTATTTAAAATATCAATCATAGATTCCACCCTACCAAAGTGATCAGGTTGACAATGTCTCACAAGCAACTATAAAAACAGTGGGAAGTGACAACTCACATTCTCATTTTAAAACTCCCACTGATGAGGAAAAAAGGTCTTTGACTGTTGCAACAATTAATCAAGCCAGAAATGCATATAATATGAGAAATAGGACAGTACAACCAGTCCAAGGTAAACTTGCCCCTGCCTATGTCAGAAAGGATTCACCTCAAGTCATTTTGGAATCTCATGTCAAGAAAAATAAAGAAGAAAAGTCTGAAAGACAAGCAGAACCCTCTTCTGACCATATTGAAAATGAAGAAGCAAAGGAGGAATTGATACCCAATGATAAATCTAAGAAAATGAAGAAAATGAGTGATATGTCCTCTGTATTGCCCCTTTTTGACATGAAACATGCTCTGAGCCAAATGAAAGTTTCAGTCCCACTCATGGAGATGCTAAAAATAAGAGAGCACAAAGAAGCTGCTTTAGCACTTCTCAGAGGGATAGATCATGTGTTTGTTCCAAACCAAGAGGAGATACCCTTGACATCAAATGATAGTAGAATGGACAGTCTGCAAATAAAAGGAAAAGAAAAAAGTAAAGAATTTTCCAACATTTGCATTGGCAATATAATCACCCAAGAGCCATTATTTGTTGACCCATTTTATGTCACCTTAATGGTTAACAAATTCTTAGTCAAAAATTGCATGATTGATTATGGAGCTGCAACAAATGTGATGTCTTAACATGTCATGAAGGAATTGGGCCTTCAAGTCACCACACCTACTGGAAGTTGTTATGCTATAGACAACAGGGAAGTTCCTATGATAGGAAAATTGAAAGACATTGAGGTGAAAATTGTTGCTTTCCCTGAAGCAACTTACATAATGGATATAGTGGTTGTTGACACTAAACCATATTATGGCATGCTTCTGTCAAGACAGTGGGAAACAATAGTGGGTGGAAAGATGCAATTAGATTTATCCTATGCAACTATCCCTATAAATGGAAATGAGGTCAACTTGTACAGAGAACGCCGATCATCTGTCATGGTGGAGGTGGTTCTACTTGACCAATTGAATTGTTGCGTAGACGTTGATATGGAAAATTTCACTGTGGAAGAAATTAAGCCACAATTAAAAATACTGACCCAATTGTGGATGAATTTCTGTTACAACAAGATGGACTATGGAAAATGTGCTTTGATGGAGGATGATCCAAGGAAGGATCAGAAGCTGGAGTCTTGTTTATTTCCCCATCAGGTATCACTTTCAAGTATTCCTTCCTACTAAATTTCTAATGTAAAAATAATACTGCTGAGTATGAAGCCTTAATCTTGGGAATGGATATTTCTATTAAGCATGGTATTAAATGTTTGAAAGTTCATGGGGATTCTTAGTTAATCATATCTCAGATAAGAGAACATTATGCTGCTAAAGATGACAAACTAAAATTGTACAAGTATGCAGTCTGGGATAGGATAGAATTCTTTGATGCCTTTAATATCCTATGGATAGAGAGATCAAATAACATAATGGCAGACTTCATTGACAACATTGCCCTAAAAAATAATGATGTCACCCTTACTGGCATGTTTGTGGTAGAAATAAAAAGTAGACCTGCAGTCCCTGACAATATTCATAATTGGAAAGTATTTGAGGATGATGATGATATCCTTAGGTTTATTCAGTGTGTAGATCAATATGATGGTCAGAAGATTGATTGTGAATATTTAATAGTAGTTATGGATGATAAGGAATATATATTTGACCAAGAAGTTATCCAGTTGGCTACTAATCACATTCCCAAAGGGTTGGTTGAGTTGGAAGGCATGTTCAACATCAATGACAATTATATGACTCAAAAATCCAATGCAAAGGTAGGAGATTTAGAAGAGGTTAACTTGGGTTCTGAAACATCTCCCCAACTAGTCTATATTGGTAAAAAGTTGGATAGCAATATGAGACTGAATTTGATAAGATTGTTGAAAAGATACAAACATGTATTTGCCTGGTCTTATGAGTATTTGAAAGCTTATAGAACAGACTTATTCCAGCATGACATCCCTATGAAAGAGGGTATAAAACCATTCAGGAAAACAAAGGCCCATTAATCCACTACTGGACACCAAAATGTAGACAAAATTGATGAAACTAAGAGATGCAGGTATAATTCAGAAAATAAGACATTCATCATGGATTTCTAACTTAGTCCCTGTAAGAAAGAAGAATGGGGACATAATATTGTGTGTTGATTTCAAAAACCTGAATGTGGCCTCATTAAAGGATAATTATGGACTTCCCAATATGGAGGCTATGTTGCATAAATTCATTGGATGTGACTTGTTGTCTATGATGGATGGGTTCTTAGGGTACAATCTGGTACTAGTCAAAGAATCTGAGCAATTCAAAACAACATTTACTACTCCCTCAGGCACTTATGTGTATGCTCGTATGCCATTTGGTTTGAAAAATGCTGGTGCAACCTTTCAAAGGGCCATGGGTGTTGCTTTCAAAGATATTATAGATGTTCTGATGGTAGTATACCAAGATGATTTAACAAATTTTTCAAAAAGGGCAGAGGATCATTGCAACCACTTGGAGAAAGTGATGATAAAAGCATTAGAATATAGGGTGTCTTTAAACCCAAAAAAGTGTCACTTTGCTGTTACTGAGGGGAAAATTTTGGGACACATAGTGTCAAAAGAGGGAGTAAGGATAGATCCTGAAAGAGTTGAAGACATTAAAAAGGTACCTGCTCCCAGAAATTTAAAAGGTATACAATCATTTCTAGGGAAAATCAATTTTTTCAGGAGGTTCATTGCTAACTTTGCAGAACTGGTTAAACCCATTGTCAAATTGCTTGAATAAAAATGTAAAGTTTGAATGGGACCAAGAGGTGCAGTCAGCCTTTGAAAAAATAAAACAAGCTATCCAAGAAGCACCATTCCTAGTGTCCCCTGATTATACCAAGCCCTTCTCTGTGTTTACATTTTCTTCCTTCCATACTATTGTAGCAGTCTTATTGCAAAAGGATGGTGAGGGATTTGAACGTCCCATTGCATTTTTTAGCAAGTCATTGCAATCAGCTGAGTTGAACTATCAGTTGATGGAGAAATATGCCTATGCTCTGGTAAAGGCAGTCAAGGCTTTCAGTCCATATTTGGTATGTGCAAAGGTAAATGCTTATGTTCCTCATGCTGTTGTCAAGGACATTTTTGTTTAGAATGAGGTAATAGGGAAAAGATGCAAATGGATACACAAAGTTCAAGAGTTTGATTTGGACATCCATATCACAAATTTGGTGAGAGGACTAGGATTGGCAAAGTTGATGACAGAAGAAAATTTGGACCTAGTTCAGGTCAACAATGTTGATACCAATGAAAATTTCCTGACAAGTATTGAAATGCAACCCTGGTATACTAATATTGTATATTTTTTGAAAAATGCAAAGTGTCCAGATAACCTGAGTGATAATCAGAGGAGGAGTCTAAGATTACTAGCTCAAAAATATGTCTTGTTGCATGGTGATTTGTTTTTGAAAAATAGAGATGGGATCCTGCTGTTATGTCTTGACAAAGGACAATCAGAGAAAATTTTGAGAGAAATGTATGCTGGAATGTGTGGAGGGAACTATTCCGCTAGGTACATAGCTCATAAAATTTTGAGAGCTGGATACTATTGGCCTTGTTTGTTCCTAGATGCCTATACATTTGTCAGAAATTTTGAGCCATGTTAGAGATTCTCAAGCAAAATGAAATTTTCAGGGGCCTTACTATTGAATCCTGTAGTGGCAAAAGCCCCCTTTGCTATGTGGGGAATGGAATTCATAGGAGAGTTTGCTAAAAAATCAATTGGTGGCCATAGTTGGATTATGTTGGTAACTGATTATTTCAAAAAATGGGTAGAGGCAATTCCAACCAAAAGAGAAACAAGCACAGTGGTTATTGATTTCTTGATGGACAATGTGATCACTAGATTTGGTGTCCCCCTCAAATTGGTAATGGATAATGCCATGTGTTTCAGGTCTAAAGAATTTACTGATTTATGCTTTGATATGGGAATTGTCATGTCTTATTCATCCCCATACCATCCTCAAGCCAATGGTCAAGCAGAATCCAAAAATAAAAGCATCTTACAAATTTTGAAAAAGACCCTAGAAGGAAATAAAAGAGCCTGGAATGTGAAGCTAAAACTTGCCCTTTGGGAAGATATGATCACTATCAAAAAGGCCATTGGAAAGTCTCCTTTTGAGTTGGTATATGGTGTCCAATCAAGAATGCCTATCAATAATTTTATTCCAATCTATAAATTTATCCAAGATGAAGAGATTGAGATCTCTGAACCTATGGAAGAAATAATGGTTCAGTTGGTAGAATTGGATAAAATAAGGAGAGAAATCCAGAGGGAAAATGTCAGATTATAAAAAAAAATGAAATATCTCTTTGACAGAAGGGCACATAAAAGAAAGTTTCAGCCTGGTGATTTTGTGTTGCGATGGAATACCAGGGCTGAAGACAAAGGCAAGCATAAAAAAATTGAGTCACTATGGATGGGGCCTTTTGTCATATCCTAGATTTTTGGAAAGGATTCAATTTCCTTAAGAATATGGATGATGAAGAACAGGAATTTCCAGTGCATGGACAATTCCTAAAAAATTTCTTTAATTAGATCTTTTGTTCTATGCACAGTAGTTTTGTATCATATGTACAGGTGTGTTTATTTCTGTTGTGTGTTTGTTTCTAGATTTAGGTTAGTGCAGTTTTGGTCTACTTTTCCAGAGGTATGTGGTTCTTGCTATAATTTGGCATTTAAGCATCCTTAGAGAGAGCCACTGTTGGTAATATTTCATGTTCTTGAGTCAGCCTTGTAAAATTTTGAAGTTTCCTATATTACTCGTGCTCAAAGGGTTTAAAATCATGGTTGAAATTGTTCTTATGCCTCTACAGATATTGTTTAAACCCTTAACCTAGCTAAAATTCCCAAAAACCCTTGTCTCATCCTTCAAAGTATAAATTTTGGTCATAAAACCCTAAGCATCAAATGGGTTTCTAATCTCGTGTTACGTTTTGTCACTTAAGTTCATGTCTCGAATGTGTTCCTTTTAAGATGATCTTATTCATTAAGTTGTCGGTCCTAACGCCAAGGTCTTGTATTATTCCCTAAGTTTCAAAATCCGCTTATGTTTTAATTATTTTCATTATCTGTCGAGAAAGTCTACTTTAATCTAACGGCCCACTTAATGGCTTATTCCCAAATTAAATGACATCTATCAGTTAAGCCATTAAGCCATGACACCATGTGTCTTTGGTGGGTTCGATGGTTAGAAAGGTTCTCATTTAATCAGTGGGCAAGTCTTGTTTCATCGGATGGTAGACTTAATCGCTTAATCCCAAAGTGGTCGCAATCTATCATATAAGTGATTAAGTCTGAGCGACGCGTGTCAAAAGGAATGATGTGGGTCCTATCGCAGGCAGTATAAATGAGATTAAAGCTCGAAAAGATCTAATGATAGGCTTAATCACTTAAAGGAAAGATGCTCGACATCTATCGGTTAAGTGATTAAGCGGTGTTGACATGTGTAAGTTGGTGGACCTGGGTATCCTGAGCAGGCATTGATTAAAGTACAAACAGTTTGATTCTAATCCGATGGATAACTTAATGGATTATCTCAAAGATGCACAAAATCTAGCATCTAAGCCATTAAGCAGTGCTAACGCGTGTCCCAATTGATGACATGTATTCCACTAAAGGTGAAGCTAATCTCAGGTTAAAGGGTGGCAAATTTTATGAAGATCTAATGGCTCACTTAATCGCTTAAAGAGAAACTGATCGAAATCTATCACTTAAGCGATTAAGCCGTGACACCATGTGTCCTAGTGGGTCCGACCGAGGTCGTAAAGGAAGGATTAAAGGTAGAGCATGTATAAAAATAATCAATGATTGGCTTAATCAGTTAAAGGAAAAGTGATCAAGATCTAATGGATAAGCGATTATGCCGTGGTGATGCATGGCATAAAAGGTGGGTCCTGTACAACATAGAGATCATGTTATAGAGATTGCAAGTTTGAAAAAATTAGATGGCTTGCTTAATGGTTTAAATAAAAAGTGATCAACATCTAGCGATTAAGCCATTAAGCCATGTTGACACGTGTCCAAGTGGATGACACCGTAGCCATAGTCAATAAACTCAAGGCGGAATAACTTGCAGCCGAGTTAAGGTGAATCGAACGGTTGAATTGACCGCTTAAAGGAAAAGTGAATGAGATCTAGTGTTTAAGAGATCAAGTTGTGCTAAAATGTGTCCCAGATGAAAAATTGTTCCTGGGAAAAGATGAGAGTCGTAAGATGAAGGAGATGCCATTTGAGATCTACGGTCTAGGTTCAAAGTTATTAAAATGAGCATCAGTGAGCTGTTAAGCCGCAAGTTTAGAAACAAGAAAATTGATTGCAAAACATGTGGCCCCTTCAGTTAGATTCAATGTGAAACACTAATTTGATTGAGGCCATATAATTCATCACTTGAACTTAGAGTCACCATAATTCCTCAGAATCATTGAAGCAAAGAACAAAATTACTGTGACATTGAGCTCCTTGCGACAAAATTGCAGAATGGGAAAGTCATCTCTGATACAGTAGAAATTCATGCTTCCAATAAGGTTTGAAATTTGAAAAGCTCCCAAAATTATTTTTAAAATTTGAATATCATCTTAGTAAAAGGCCCTAGGTTCAAAAATGGCCCATAGGATTGAATTCTCTAGAGAAATATAATATCAGAAAATAAATGTGAGAGAAGACCTTTTACAGCAGTTGAAAGGGTCCACGGGTGATGCTACCCAGATCAAGAAAATAGTTCCAACACATCCCCATTTTAGAGTAGGAGAGGGGTTATATGACTCAGGTAGGCAGGCCAAGGATGTCAAAACCAGTACAAATGATTTGAATTTGTTTAAAACTGCTTAAAGCCAGAGAAACGCAACTCCCCCAGATTGTAACATATGGGATTTAGATGTGGGAAAATTGATAATACCAAAGGTATTTATGGATACAGATCTATTCACTTTGATATCCAACACATATGATAGAATATCCAGGGTTGTAAGGGATATAGAGGGAAATGTGCTATTGACTGTCACAGCCGATGAAATCAAAAGAATTTTCAAATTGAGTGACTCATCAATCCAAATGGATGATATTGATTTCAATTACTTTAAGGAGGTGTACCAGAATCAGAAGGAGTATTACAGAAATGAGGCTCTGAAAGGGTACTTTAATAAAATAGGGGATTTGATTTTTGTGGGCCCAAACCCACCAAATCCATTCAAACTAGATTATTTCAATAGTAAATCTAGGAAAATGTATAGTGCCCTATGCCTGGTTTTAGGAGAAGACGAAGAAGAAACAATGCCTATTCACATAATGCTTATGGTGGTTCAGATTTTGCACCCCCACCTGTCAATAGTTTTTGATTATGCTTCTTATATTGCTGAACAAATGCATGAAGGTTTAATAGGCATCAAAGATAGAAATATATTCAAGCCAATGGGGTGGTATTCTCTTATGATGCGCATGTTTTTGTTTAATAGTGTTGATTTCTTTGAGGAGGAAATGAACCTCTCCAAATTTCAGGATGATGAGGATTTGCCTGTCCAATTATGGAGTGCTGATCTATCCTAGGATAGAAAAGAAGCCAGCTATGTATATTTTGATAGAGTTTTTTCCGCTAGGATTAAGTCACTATTATGAAAACAAAATCCTAGGATCCACACAGATATGATGAGATTATTAAGGCCTCTGGAGCATGCCCTGGAACTGAAAATTTTTCACAATTGGGGAGATCTCATTTTGTACCCTATCTCTACAGTTATCAGGTTTATGGATTCAGGAGAACCCCCAATGTTCTACCTTATAGAGTACCTTTGAAAATTGGTATAGAAAAAATTCTGAGGCAGATGGGTGTATTGCAAGAAGAAGCCTTGACATGAAAGATGAAGGGAAGTATCTTAACCTACCCTCACAAGATCCCACCATTTCATCATTACAAAAGGTGGATGGACACAATTTGATAAATATTTTGATCCCTACCATCTAGCAACATCTGTGTCCAGGTGCATGGACAATGAAGGCTTCATCATTAACATGTTCAGGAAAAGAACCAAGTGCCTGGCACTAGAACGCAAATTCAATTTCCCTGAGGAAATTATAAGAAATGTTTTTGATCTGAATGATTAGGAGGTTAGGAAAGGAAAATGGTTGGTGTATAAGAAGTATTTAGATTTTGTCCACAATTTTGATAGATCATATGATCCTTTGAAGGATTTTTTAACCCTGGGCCAAAAATATTGAGTCCCTTATGACAATGTTTGAAGTTATAATGCAAAATCTCAATGAGAAGAAAGACAAAGTGATAGAAACCAAGCCAGAAAAAGCTAAGGCTATTCTAAGAAAACTTACATATGGAAGGGTAGTCCCACCTGTAAATTATGTAGTTTATAAAAGAAGATGGTATAGTACAATTATGCCCAAGATTGACAAATTTTCTAATCAGAAAGGAAAGAGGCCAGAAGACGCTAGTGCTCAAACAATGCCCTCTCCCAAGAGACATAAAATGGAGGGAAAAGAGCAAGTAAGTGAGTTATACTCCCCTTCCCAGTCCCCTCTACAAATGGATGACCAAGCTATTGCAAAACAATTGGTCCAAATGGGAAACACAGGTCAAGTTTTTGTTACAACACAAGAGATACAATGAGTTCTAGAGGCACCCATGCATACAACTCTGGATCTCACAGTGGTAGAGCTTGTAGGAAAGGAGCTAGACCCTGTAACCAAATAGGCCAGTGAAGAATTTCTGTCAGATGATAATTTTGTTAAGGCTAGAGCCTTTGTTCAATTCCTATGGAGAACTGATATTGATGAGTTCAAGGATAAATGCCATAAGTTGCAAGAAGCTCATCCAAATCAGAGCAAGGAAGACATTGAAAAAGAGGTCAAACAAGAATAAATGACCAAATTTGGAAAAATAACCCCTAAAGAGGGTAGGGAGTTGGTGAGAAAGAAAGGAGTCCTTATCCTACCTCAATGGGATTTGGCTGATGCCATTGTTTTTGATGCTGTCAGAAAGGAAGCTAAGCCATTGCACACTAGTGGAACACAAATTGGTGCCTAGTTTAGTGAGGATCATGCAACATTAGCAATTTGGTCCTTGAAGAAGAAGAGTAAAAAGAGAACAAATGAAGATGATCAGGCTTAGGATACATGTATCCTCATTATAAAGAGAGTTTCAGATACCTCAGGTGTGGAGGTAGCTAACCTCACTTTACAGACTACTATTTTGAGCTTGAAGGTAGCCGAGAAGCAAGAGGATGCTTTTAAGAACTTAACCCAAAAATATGAATTTGTTCTGAAAGCTTACAATGATGAGAGGATTAAATCTCTACAAAAAGATGATAGAATTGCATTCCTCAAGGGGAAAAAAAAAAAACAATTTGTGCCTCAGAGGATGATCACTCAGGGTCCTCATCAACCTTCATCATCCAGTCGATATATCACTTATCCTCCTCCTATGCCATCAAGCCCTGCTACTCTAGAAGTTGTGGAGAAGGAAAGAGATAGATTGGTTGCTGAAAAGACAAGATTAGAAGAAATTAGTAAGAAAGATATTGAAGAGTCTGTGACATATAAAGAAGCTAGAGAATGGGTTAAAAGGAGATACTCTGATAAAATATACTCTAACCTCTCAAGGTGTGCTAAGGAGGGAAAACTGGCCGATCTTTATTTGTTGGGCAAAAGAATTATTAGCATAATAAGTGAACATGAGGTAGACAAGGATCAATGGGATCTAATTATGGACAGATGGAAAGTGAAAAAGAGTGAAGTAAATTCATTTCATTCCATATCCAAACAAGGAGGTATTATTGATATTGTTTTAACTAGTACTCATAAATGCCTAAAGATGATGACAAGGCTTGATATCAAAGAAACACTCTCATCAAAAGGGTAGAGACCTTGAAGAGAGAGTTTTCAAAGGAAAAGTTTGAGGTATATCCCAAAATTTTCCAAAAGTGTCATGACATGAAGAATGAAGCATTATGGTTAAGACAAGTGAAAGAATTAATAACCGCTAGTACACACAACATTATTACTTTGGAAGCACAATTTTTTTCATTCAAACCATAAACATCATTGGCAGAGCTAGATAATTTTTAGAGTTTTGGAAAGAAGAGGTTAAGAAAGCAAGTGCGAGCTGGGGTGAGATCAACAACAAGAAAAATGAAGTCCTTGGCTTTAATTGGCCAAGTGATGAAGTGTACACTTCTTGGAAGGACATGTACACGATAGTTGATCTAGGGGAAGGTGATAAAATGTAGGTGGATGATGAAGCCCAACTAAGCAGCTGATATAGTTGAAGTGGAGATCCTACATCACCAACATCAAAGACAACAGATTCTAGATGGCTATCCCCAAGAAAATATAAGGAAAATACAATCACCATGTGGTTGAAGGAATTTGTTGGAATATCTTATAACAAAAGTTGTTATTATGTCCACTTGTTATTTTGTCCTATTGTACTTTGAGTTTTTTCTTTTAGCCTAGTCATCCGAAACTTGTTGCATCCTTGATCTTTAAGGATTCGAAGATGACTAGTGCTGGCTATAAGTAGCAAATTGTAACATATTGTAGAGGATGGTAAAATCAAAGCTGCAAGGCAAAATTTTGAATGGTGTCTAAGTTTCTTAAGTATTGAGGCAATTATGATGTATTAAAATCAAGATTATTAATAAAATACAATGGAATTTCCAGTCTCGAATCATTGATGTCTTTTTGCATTTGCATTCAGCTCTTGTATGTTTAATATGTAAGTCATTTTAAATATACTATTAATTAGGTAACTGTGTTGTTATTTGTAAGTTCCTTTCAAGGAGGGTTTAAATCTTACAAATGATTCCAAAGGGCTAGGGTTTATGAATGAATTTGATACAAGGGTTTTAGAGTGAGAGGATAGTATGTAAGGCATTCTATCTAAAGTTTTATTTGTGTTTCAATTAATTTTCTTTGGTAAATTTATGTTTCATTGTGACTCTATGGCCCAAGATTAGGCACTAGTCAAGTTCTGATAAGTAGTCATTATCATCAAATCAATCAAATATTAATCAATCTTTACTTTCTGTTATCTGAAGAATACATGTTTAGATAATTGTTTTGAATACAATTCATCATAGTGATTCCTTGAAGAGAGAATCAATAGGTTATCCTTCCTATGCCAAGTGTCCTAAAAAGAAGAAGGACCGTGAGTCCTTGATCCACTGCCAGATTTGCTGAAAGCCAGTAGTCTATTGAAGGTGCACCCACCTGGGTTTGTGGAGCCCAAAGTGAAGAAGGAATCTTTTCCTTGTTAATTAGCCTTTTCCCTGTATGAATCTAAATTGGGAAACAAAGAGTCAAGCATTTACTGCTACATATTGATTCTACAAGAAAAAGTGCTAACATAGGGTACAAGAGTTACCTAGTTATCCTCATATATTCTAGCCCCTGTAAGTTTTTATTAGTATCATGACTTGAAAAATTTATGATAGGCACTTGAAACCTATCAATTTAAAAGTTTTCAACCTCACAACCATCGAATGTAATGTGGTGAAATGCGGACCAAAATATTGGCTCACAATCATAAGGAAATGCACCGATTCTACACTTTGATAATTTCTTCAATCATTCAATTATGAGTTTGAGGACAAACATCATCTGATTATAAGACATAATAACTTGGCCAAAATAACCCTAGATAGAATAACCTGGTCACAATAACCCAAGGATAAAATAACCCAATATCATAATAACCGAAGCCAAAAGAACCCATGGCTAGAATAACCCAAGGACATAATATCCCCGTAAGAATATAGAGAAAGGAAAACCAAATTTATAAATTAAAAGTATGTTTCTAAACAACATTATTATTCAAAATTTTAATTAAAGTGTCAAATTATGTGTGAAGTCTCTTATACAATCTAAAATGTTATGGTTGTCATAACCATCAACCAATATTTTTAGTCTTTCTTTGAGTTCACAGTATTTTTTCCTACTTGGTTGCCCAGTGTATCCAGCCATATATTTCTCTATTTTATTCTCTTGGAGACCCTGTTCTTTTTTCATTGCTTTGATGAATTTCCATACTGAGTTGTGCAATGCTTGAAGCAATTAACTAAATCCTCTATGTCATCCCTCAATAGTATTATTGTTTTTGGGAAGATCATTATGAATAGTTGAATAGAAAATCCACATTGTGATTGAAAACTTGGGTGATTTTCTGTTGCCTCTTCTGGTTAGTTCTCCAATCCACGTGTCTTCAAAATAATGAATTATGGGTTATAGATTCTCCTCATGTTCTGTATAATAAGGAGATATCAATTGCATCTATCTGAGACACAAAAGCTAATGCAACAATTTTCATGATCTCAAATGAAAATACTTCATCGACACTGTAATATGCTTGTAGATATTATTCTTGAACTTTCCTCCATAAGAATTGAGAGAAATGGAAAAATCATGATCTAAATTCTAATGTTCTAATTGATTTTATGCCATTTCTAGTTTACTAGCTTGATCTAAATTGCCAACGGGTTATTCTGTCCATGGGTTATTATGACCTTGGGTTATTTTTTCCTTGGGTTATTATGAAGGGGTTATTGTGTCCATGTTTATTTTGGCCGAGTTATTATGTCAAGATACCACATCATCCATGTGACATCCAAACCATGTGGACAATACCTAGGATGATTGCATCATGTAACCAAACCAAAAGTCAAGTATAACAATTGCACCATCTGAAATTGTAAGCACCTCTATTATGAGTAATTGTATAAATGTTTAGCACCCTCTTTAGTATGTTTCACTATAATTTTCATTATGGGACTTCACATATGCACTTAATGAACACCTAAATTTAAATTTAATAATATTTCTCTTTTCAATATTTTACAAAATCAAGGTAAGCTCTTGTTTCTAGGAAAGATCCTCCTTTTTCCATCCAATCCAATATTTTGTTTAATCTCTTAGGCTCTATTACACAATTAGTGACATATTTCTTATCTCCCAACCCTAAAACTAGTTTTCGGCCTAAGACCTATACCTGGTAGATACTTGGGACCTCTTGACTAAATTTGACCCTTTTTCTTAGGGTGCACAATATTTCGAATGTTGTGCACTTGGGTGTAGAACATTTCAAACATTTTGCACCTTGGGTTTTGGGCCCAAATTTGAATTTCACAAGTTGGCATTTTGGAGGTATTTCCAGATCTATAATCGGCCTTCACATCTGGATCTTTCTGATTTGATATAAAAGAAATCAAGATGCTTCATTTGCAATATATGCAATCAATTGCATGGTGAAGACCCCAATTTGAATCTATCTCATTCAATGGAGGCTTGTGGAATTAAATTTATAACAGATCTTCATCAAGTGAATCTCTCAATCAAGTATCATTCTATCATTTCAAGCATTCAAGCACTCTTTCTAGAATCAAGTCTACACACAACTATAGAGTTTCAAAGTGATCGTGAAGGTGATTAGGAGACTACCGACTATTGAATGGATTGTAATATTCCTCTCTAGGATTGGGTATAGTTTCTTGTCATTTTCATATCTACATCTTTGTGCTTCATATTTATTTCTTTATATTTGAGATCTATGTTTCACTTATGATTTCAACCACATATACATTGATTTCATTAAATTTAGGGTTTAATTTAATGCACTAGGGTATATTCCTTACACACTTTTCTCATAGAGATTCAGACGCTCTCTCTCTCTCTCTCTAAATTCATGAGCATAACAAATACTTTTATCTCTTATTATCAACTATCTATGGAGGTGGAAAACACCAAAATGGGGGGTTGACCAAGGAAAACCCCTAAATATCTACCCACATACACAAGCCCTTAGATTTGCAGGTCTATAAGTCTACAAAATCAACTGTTAGTGCATGAGAGGCATATTTGGACTGAGACACAATCTACAACTTGTTCAGGAGCAAAACCCTGGGTGCGGAATTTCCTGAATGTTCTGCACCCTTAGAAAATCAGTAAATTTTCAAGGATCATATATTATAGTGTCAGGATATGGGATCTGCAATTACAGGTATATATAAAATGATGAAAGTATGGAAATAAAATTTGAAGGCCTATCATCCATATTTGATTCCGAGTGTAAACATTTCATTTCTATTTTCCTCTTGAGAATTTGTATTTGTAGATCTAGAAAAATTTAATCATTGGGTAGTTCTTTTACATTCATTTTCTTTCCCAATTTTAAGCAACAAAAGAATAGAAACCCCTTTTGAACCAAGTCTAGTATTAGCAACACTTCATCTATTCTTGTAGTGTTGACATGATTTGACTCGAGGATGCTTCATATTCTAATGTGCCATAGAGATTTGGGATAACTTGTATCTTATTAGGTGATCCCCATTTTTCACTGCACATTTTGGCGACCCCATCTGTTTCATGCACTATATCTTTAGATTTGGTTTGTTAGATCTTGCATGTGTCTTTTCATTAATCATAAAAAAAAAGCATTTTCTTTAAATTTATCAATACTTTAGTTATCTTTGCATTTTGCATTTTAAAAGAAAAAAAACATCATCATTTTACTTACTTGATTAGTCATAATTTACTTTTTTCTCTTTGTACAATGTCTGATTTATTTTATACAATATTGTAGAGCCTTTGATGATTCATTTAGCAGTGAAGATTTTGATATGTTAGATGAAGCTCTTGATGATTTCATCTCTACTCAATCTTCCTTTACAATTAATAAACCATCTTTTTGTCAAAGATTTCTTAACTTGTTTCTCGTGAATACCTACATTAACAATGTTGAAAAACCAAAGGTAGTTGTTCAGCTTTCTCAAGAAAAACATTCACCAACAATCAAACATGTGATTAAAGGTTGTAATGAAACTAGTACCTTTCAAACTCCTCACAAGTCAACCATAATTGTTCAAGGGAAGCCAAAAAGTCCTTTAGAGTTTGTTAAGAATTACCAAGCAGTTTTTCATACATAGCATACTAGGAATAATCCCCAACCTACTAGTCCATTTGTTTCAAACCCCCTACCTTCTACTCAATGCATCCTTCCCTTAGCACCCCGGTTATCCTCTAATCTTGGAAGGTACTATGACTTAGTAGAATAATTATGTACTAATCCTGCCAAGATCTTCCTTTGGGAACTTCTTCAAACTTCTCCTACTTATCAAAATGCTTTAAAACAAGTGTTAACAAACTTGGCCATACCATCTTTGGTACAACCTAATATTACTTCTTCCTTGAAGTATATGCATGCTACTAATATTAAAGTGCAAATTTTATTTAATCAAGCTGAGTTGCCTTCAAAACAGATTCAAGATTGACATGAATCTTTAATGGTTGTTGTCCTTCTTAATAGAAAGTGGATTCACATGACATTAATTGATAATGGTTCAGGGCTCATTTTTTGTAGCATTGATTTTATAAATAAAATAAACGCAAATCTTTCCACAAGAAATCCTGATTCTATTCTTATTCATAGATTTGACAATGTAGCTAAAAAAACTATGGGTATCATCACTCTGCCTATTAAGGTAAAACCTGTGGTTTTATCAACTCCTATCCATGTTATTCATGGTTCTCTTAATTACAATATCCTCTTAGGTAGACCATGGTTACATGTCATGTAGGTCATTCCTTCAACACTTCACCATAAAGATAAGTTTATTCATAATAACACTATGTACACTTTGGTTATCGATGATAAAGTGCAAAATTATTTATGTACTAAATTAGAGTATAAGATCTCACCTTCTTTGATTCAAAAAGAGAAGCCTTCTTATCCTAAAGATGATCCTCCACCTACTAGTGTTCTTTTGGATGATGATTGGGGATCCTTGGATTTGACACCTTCTTTTGTGGATGAATATAAGCTTCCTTCTACAAAACCTACACAAAGTGAGCACCATCTAGAACCTCAGAAGGGATCATCTCTCCTAGATCATCTTAGTAAAAATTTAGTTATTTCCTCTACTTCTAACAAATATTTTGAAACACTTGCAAAATAGGATTGTTATGACATTGTGACTTATGAGGCACCATGGTCCATTCATGATATGGTTTCTTGTTATGGTCTTGGTTATCGTCTTTTGGCTAAAAAAGGTTTTAAGGGTCAAGGATGTAGATACAAGAACAAGGAATTCAGGTTTCTTTAGGACATTGTTGCAGGTCAAAAAGCCTTATGATTTAATTTTTTCAAGAGTCATGTATTATGTTGAAGTGTATATTGAATCTTGAACTTTTAACTTCGCAGTTCAAAGTTCAAAGTTCAATTTTCCGTTTGCCACTTTGCAAATGTGAGCACTCCTTCGGTCGGTATAAGTTGCTTTATTCACGCGATTGTGTGTCAATGTAATATTGAATCTTGAATCTTGAACTTCGCAGTTCAAGGTTCAAAATTCAATTTAACATTGAAATTCATAGTTCAAAGTTCAAAGTTCAATTCCCATTTTCACATCTTGCATCAGTCTGTCTTATCTGTTGTTTTATAAATATATGACTAAGGCATATGTGATTTTAAACTTTGAACTTCATGCTTCACGGTTCAAGGTTCAAAATCTAAAATGTGATAATGATCAAGTGTTCGTGACACGTGCCAGATCTCACCTTCCTTCAAAAGATTGGTCTGAAAAGATAAGAAATAAATGCCAAACTCAGCAGAAGTACATCTTGCTCGAAAAGGAAATAAATGCGATTGCACGTGGCCAACTAATGACGGTGAGAATCATTGATTTGCAGCATGCAATCATGATTACCAAAGAAGGAAAATTTAATGTATATATTATATCTCCTCTAATTGCCTTTTCCATTTTCACACAACCGTCAGAAGAACATACAGAGCCAAAGCACATTGGAGGTTTTTCTTTAAGAATTAAAAGCAGTCAACCTTGGTGAGTTTCAAGTTATTTTCCTCTTTCTCTTTCCTGGTTTTAAAATTATATGTTGTAAAGAAGAAAGAACCAGTCTCTTTCGTGTTTGTATCTTGAAATCATTTATTTAAGAATTACTACGGATAGTCCTAGTGGGTCAGCTTCTCAATCTAGATTTGTAAAAGAGAGCAAGTTTTCTCCCATAAGTAGTTGCTTACCAGAGATGAGAGATACAATCCTTGTAAATGAAGACATAGTAGAGATTGTCCAAAGATTAAAGACTATAAAAGAAGGAACCCTATCAGCCAAGATCATGGAAAGTGGATTGTTGGAAAATGCCGGTTTCCCTGAAGTGACTTTGTGCCCTGAATTAGTAATGGAATGCAGAAACAGATATGACATGATTGATAAATGCATTTGTCTTCCTTCTGGAGAAGTATTGGTGTCTATCAACAGGAAAGTAGTTATGGCTTCTTTGAGAATTCCTGATGTAGAAACCTATGTCAACTGTGACTTTGAGAAGGCTAAGAAGGAATTTCATCATAATTTCAAAGATTACAACAATAACATATCCAAAGATTGGTTGCTAAAAGCCGAGAGAGGAGGTTCTAGGTTACCCAAACCTCTTAAAGAAAGATTACTTGATAAGGGAGGTGCATGAAATTGTAGTCATGTTAAAAAGATTGAGAGGTAAACCTAATGACATTATGTGAGAGGACTGGATGTATATTCTTGTCTAGACCATTTTAATTGAATGAAAATATGTCGACTGGGCTGAGATAATAGCAGCTAGACTTGATGAAGAGTTATCCCAGTTTGCAGAAGCGTCCAACTTCTATATGTCTTCGTATCTATTTTATGTGTTAGAAATAAGAAGGAATTGGGAAGGCTTGTATCATGAAACATGAAGGGATGACATGAAAATCTATGAATATCATTCTTATTTGTAGAAGAAGAGAAATCCTAGAAATTTCTGAAGAGTCCAAGATGCATTCCTGGCTAAACTTGTTTTTGAGCTCAGAGGAAGAGTAAACTGTAGAATGTCTGAAGAAGCCATGGAATTAGTTAAAATTTATGGCAGTTTCTTTATCCAATTTACCACCTTCAGTTACTTAAGGATCAGAGGTTTCAGTGGTGAACCTATGAAGCTTCCAAGATATTGCTTGGATAAATATGTTCTGTTGGAGATATACAAACAAATCCTCTAGGTAGGGGTGAAGTTCAAACCCAAAAGAAGAGTAGGTTCCTTCTTCCCAATTGATATAGGGAACTATCATTTCTGGTTGATACATGCTATGTCCTCCCCTGATGCTGAACTAAAGGCTATCAATCTCCCTTCCTATCAAAGCAGAAGTTATTTTGATAGCAAGAAATTTGTGGCAGGTCATTTCAAAGTGGATGCCACTTTTCTACATCAGCCAGATTTAGAAGATTTTTGGGCAGACTATATGGATGAGTTTGAGGTTATGAGGAGATTACATTCCAGGTTTACATTGAAACAAATTATTACTATGCATCTCTCTTTTAAAATCAAAGGACTTGTTACAGATAATGAAGAAGATGTGATAGAGCCTAAATTTGTAGAACAGAACAATGAAGTAATAATCAAAAAAGTAGATTGGGGAAGAGAGGAAGTAGATGATTTAAATGCTATCTCTCATGATGTATTCAAAAGAATAGACAAGTGGATAAAATAGGTGAACATAAAGAAGAAACAAGAGGCTCCTAATCCAATAACCATGAAAAGCACAAGAATTTCAAAACTCACAAATCCCTCTGCTCTTACTAATGAAATTGAGGAATTGCTCCCTGCAGGTGAATTTAAAGCTGGGATAAAAGATTATCTTGAAGATGAAAAGCTAACTCCTACATAATTTGTAAGGACCATGAGGACAAGGAGAAAAATAAAGGAAAATACAGATATGGTTCCCAGCATAGTGATTGACCTTGAAGTAGAAGGAAGTGAAACGCAACCCAGAAAGAAACTCAAAATGGATAAGACCTCAGTTACTCCTTCTAAAACTCAATCATTAGGAGAAGATCAATAGGAACTATCTATATTGAATACCCCCATGAATGATTCTACACCAAAAAGCCCCAACTGGCTAGATTTGTCTGTCAACAAGAAAAGGAACATTGTTCCTATCTCTACTCCTGTGGGGGATTTGGTTAGCAAGTACATTGGAAAATTTTTGCGAGTTAAGAAACCAAAGGTAGAAGCAATGTTTGAAGTGGATGCAAAAATGGGTCATTGGATGATAGAAATATTCAAGCTGAACTCTGACAAAACTAGTGATGAAGTTATAGAAAAATATTTTCTTGTAGAAAAGATAGATCTGGGAATGTCTACTAGGGCCACTAACCTAAAGATTCTGAATTCAGAAAACAAAAAGATCAACCATCAAGTGCAAAAGGATGTTGACGATAAAATAAGATTAAAACATGCTCTTTGTGAAATGGCCAAATACATCAAACAACTTCAGGATCCCATGCCTCAACTATTGTCAATGGTCCCATTTGATCTGGATGTCAAGTCTCCAAAGAATCAGAAATTCTTAGATCAAGTGCACAAGGACAGGTCTATTTCAAAGGCTTTCTTCACATGGATGGATAAGGTAACGAAGGAAATTATTAAATTTTCTAGTGATTTTGATAGTTTGACAGATAAATCTAAACAATTATTAAAGGTAATTGAGAGAATAGTGGATCTGTGAAAAAAGAAAAAAGAGCAGTTGGAAATTGAAGTACACAACATGGAATTTGTTTATACCTATGGTATAAAGAAATTCTTCTCTGAGAAAATCATGTCAGGGATGGATGATAATTCTTTATTTATTGTTAAGATGAATCTGGAATGGGAAGGCTCGTTGTATGAACAAGCCATTGAGGAATCATCCCAGATTATTGAAAATCAGCTTAGTTCAAAAGAGATTATGAATGCACAAAATGAATATACGGGAAAATCATTGGAATGGAAAATGAGGCTTGTAGTGAAATGGCTAAAATACTAGCTTGTTTCAATCAAAAGGTGGAGAAACTAAGAGTTGCTAAAGAAATTGGAATGGATGACCATTAAATTTTAGCTCATGTCGAGTCAGCAGTAGTCTATGGTTATGAGAAAATGAAGATCTTGAAGAGAAGTCGCAACAGATGTAGAATTTCAAAGATGTTTGGTTGCAGAGGTTTGAAGCAGTAGCAAAACTGAATTAGGAACTAAGGAAGAGCTTCTCTGCAGCATTTGAGGAGTGGAAAGTGGCAAAGAACGCCACCAAAGCA
The DNA here is from genome assembly GCA_018584345.1 of Thuja plicata. Taxonomy (NCBI): domain Eukaryota; kingdom Viridiplantae; phylum Streptophyta; class Pinopsida; order Cupressales; family Cupressaceae; genus Thuja; species Thuja plicata. The sequence goes on from MU223164.1 coordinate 327,347, forward strand.
TTTGACAGAGCTGGAATTAGCCTATCGACCAATTGGTTTGCTAAAATAGTTTTTCTATTTTAAGTTCATTTACGCAAGTTGCTGCTTTCTTTAAGGCAATTAGTTTTGAAAACTTATTCAAGCCTTGCGTGGCTATATATGTTAATTATGATGACCACTTGAGGGTCGGTTCTCTGGAAGAAAAACTTTACAAGATTTTCTATGTTGTTTAAGTTGTTTCAGTATTGATCAAACTGGGGATTTTGAATATATTAATATATTATCAGTTGGTTTTATAAGCAGATCTTGGTATTTTGATTGATCAGTTGGTCTATTGAAGTGTATAATTTTTAGTTTCAGTTAGAATTAAATGAGTATGCTACCATAGTTTGCAAGTATATTTTAGAATTTGTTCAATATTATTTTTTGAAGATTTGATATCTCTATGAATCGACCATTCTTAGTTTATTTATCTGTTTAAGGTTCTAGTCAGTTGGCTCAGATATCTTAAAAGATTCCAAGTCTCCAAATAGTTAATCATTTGTCAATGATGAATGTGAATTGTAGCCTTTCATACTTTCTGGTCAAAAGTGTATCTTGAAAATAAATTCTTTCTTAATAGAGGGTTATTGAATATTAATCATTGTATAAGGTAGTTGTTCCTTTAAAAAAAAGAGTGTAGTTATGAGTAACTCATTCAATTGTTAGTGCATTTTTCCTTTTATTTTTCAGGGTATAAGAGTTTCTAATTGTTATTTTTCAAAGGGAAAAATCTGTTCACTAACAGATTTTTGGTGACTCTACTATGGACATCAATATGCAATTTTTTCTCCTTATGAAATTGAATCATGGTATTACCAATTGATGTAATACCTGGTCAAGAAGAAATTCCTCCTATCCTTCATCCTGATCTGCACTTTTTAGATACTCAAGAGGACGTTATTACTGATTTACACGCCTTGTCCTGGAACCTAAGGGTAAGTGATCAACAATACCAACAAGTTCTACTTGTTATTGAAGAGGAGGAAGAGATTGGGGAGTGGGTGAGAGGACTTCCCATAGTTCAAGAAGATGCAGTGGTGGATAGAGCAGCTCAAGGCCCAAAAGGATCTTAAACCTAGATTCTCGTCCTTATACCAAGTTCCAAAGGAGAGAAGGTTTCTTTGATAGGTTTTATCAAAAATTGCAAAAATTTCACTTTCCTATTACCTTTACCCCTAAGAAGAAAGTGAAGAGTAGACCTTCTTCTCCCCCTAAAGTCTCCCCTGAAGTATCTTCAAGCCATCTTAATTGGCAGGCCTTAACACTATCTGGAACACAAGCCCCACCTATTGTAACCATCTTCCCTAAGTCAATCATGACTCAACCTTGGGGAGTGGTTGTTGGCCCTTTAAATGTGGGAGGAAATCATCCCCTACCAAAAGGGGCTAGAGATGTATTACCTAAATTCTATGGTAATGGAAAAGTTTCTATAGACAACCATCTGAATGCTTTCAATACTGCTTGTGGAGTTTTAGCTGTCCAACATGAAGATGTGGCAATTAGGTTATTTGTACAAACTCTCACCGAATTAGTTGCTGACTGGTTCTATCATTTGCCAAATAGTCACATTACAGATTGGAATTCTATGAAGACAACTTTTGAATCACATTTCATGTTTGCTAAAGACGAACACTCCCTCTTGCTTCAACTATCCGAATTGAAAAAGGAGATGCACGGACCTATGAGGGAGTATGTAGAAAAATTCAAAAAGATCCTAGACCAAATTCCCAATGTCAAAAGACCAAATGGTGAAAATCAAAAAGGTTTCTTTGTCAATGCTATGCCGCTAGACATAAGTTATCAGTTAAGATGGGATAGAGTTTCAGATTTAGCTGTTGCCCAGAATCTTGCAGTAGAGCTTGAGGATGATTTAATAATAGCTGGAAAGTGGAGAAGGGAAGTGCAAACATCAGCCAATCAAGCATCTACTTTTGGTTCTCCTGACCCTGTAGTGCAGAGATTAGTTAATGACATGATTGCCCTAAAAAGATAGTTACCAAAATATACTCCTTCCTCATATCAAGATATACCTCGTAGATATCCAAATCAAGGGACAAGAAATTATGGGAAATCATCAAATGCCTTTCCGATTCAGCAAAGACTGCAAATTGAGCATCCCCTTGCAAAGAGTAATATGTGTATCTTTCATTTAATAGATGAGCACAATGGGGACACATGTCCTGAGATGGTGCGGTATAGGTAGTTAGAGGCTAACAAAGAGACTATCTAAGAGATCCTTGCTAATGAAGAAAACTCTGGAGGACCTGGTGACTCTGTAAGTTACTACCTAGAATATGAGTCCGATTAAGATCATGGTGGTGAAATTTTAATTACTCTAGAGGTACCTTCTTGTTCTGTGCTTACTAGGGGTTAGCAAGGTAGAAAAGGTACCAACCGCATCTCACATCCATTTTAAAATAAAAGAGAGAAAGAGCATATGAATCCAAGTAGCAGCTCAAAGGTGGACGAAAAACCAGGACCAGAGGTAAAGACTCTAAGGAAATCAGACCCTGATTCTTCCTTTGATTTTGTTGATTTTTGTAAATCTTCCAAGATTCAGATTTCTCCTGTTGAATATTTGAATTTAAATCCTAATGAGTTGGATAAATTAGTGGATTTTGTAAGAGGACCCTCTCTTGATGTTGTAGTTAATCAAAAAAATACCGTGTCTTCTCAAGGAACTCCTATAAATAAAAATTCAATTTCCCCTGAAAATGTTCAACCTATCCTTAGCCAAGAATCCTTAGAACCTACTCAAATTTTAGGAAAGCCAGAACCTTTCTATGTATCTATTTTCATGCGTGGTCATAAACTTAGTAAGTGCATCATAGAATCAGGGGCGTCAGACAATATAATGCCTTCATCTATAGCAAAAGAGCTAGACTTGCCTTTAATGAAGACCTTTGGCAAATGTTACTCAATGGATTCTAAACAAGTCCCATTGCTTGGTCAGATCAAAGATGCTCAAGTTTCGTTAGCCGCCTTCCCCAATAAAAGGATAAAGTTAACCATTCTTGTTGTTGACATACCTGCTAGCTATGGTATGCTCTTAAGTCTAACCTTCTGCCAGGATTTAGGAGGTGAAATTAAATTAGAGTGGTCACAAGAAATAATTCCCATTGGCAATCAGAAGGTAATCTTACAACCTGAGACCAAGTCAAAATATACTATTTTCCCATTTGAAGATCCCAGAGCCTAGATCTTATACCAAGAAACAAATTTCACTAACTATGTGATTTTGCCTGAAGAAGATGTTACAGAGATAGAACCCCCTAGAAATGAAGGAATCTGGACCCTCCAGTTTGATGGAAGCTGCTCGTCCATGGGTTTTGGTGTAGGAGTGGTGTTGATATCTCATTTTGAAGAAAATTCTCCATTTTCTTTTAAATTAGAGTTTGAAAATACCAATAACATGGCTGAATATGAAGCATTATTGCTTAGTATTCAGGAGGCAAAAAAGATATGTATCAGAATTTTAAAAGCTAGGGGAGATGCTGAGCTAATTGTGAAACAAGTAAGGGGAATATATGCAGTAAGGAATGAGAGAATGAAGCATTACATAAATAGAGTGTGGGATGAGATCGAGGGTTTTGACACATTTTCAATCGAATCAGTACCTAGAGAACTGAATTCAAGGGCATATGTCCTCGCTAGCTCTGCAGCATTATTAATTCCTCATCCTGATTTTGACAACAACCATTACACTATTGAACTGGTCCATCACCCTAGTGTGTCAGACAATGCCAATTCTTGGCAAGTCTTCTGTGACGACATTCATGTATTGACATTTTTGCAAGGTATCAAAAAATTCTCTTCAATATTTTTTGAAGGTTCAGAGTTCAAGTGTCAGGAGTTTTGTGTAGATGAAGAAATTGATGCAAAGAAAGGTATTGTGCAGTTAAAAGGAAATCATATTCCTAAAGGTCTCATGAAAATGGAGAGCCTATTTGACCGCATTGACTATTTTATTGGACAAACTGAAAGGATCAGCAATAAACAGTCTGGTGAATTTGAGAAAATAAATATAGGTGATAATGAGAATCCGAGGTATGTGAATCTAGGCACATGTAATCCTGAAGAGAAATTGGTGTTCATGAAATTGCTAAAATAATTTAAAGATGTGTTTGCATTGTCATATGAGGACCTAAAAGATTTGAAAGACGGGCAGTTTCAACATCACATCTCGCTAAAGTCTGGTGCCAAACCCTTCAGACAAAAGTTGAGAAACTATAACCCCATAGTGGCCGACGCCATTTTTAGAGAAGTTGATAAAATGCTGAGTGCTAGAATAATATACCCCATTCATCATTCAACATGGGTAGCGAACATAGTGCCCGTTCATAAGAAGAACAGAGAGATTCAGATCTGTGTGGATTTCAGGAATCTGAATCAGGCTAGTTTGAAAGATAAGTTTGGCCTTCCCAATATGGATCATATTTTGTAGATGGTTACAGGCTCTGAAATGATGTCTATGCTAGATGGTTTTTTGGGATATAATCAAATCACTGTAGACCCTTACGATCAGCATAAGATTGCTTTTACCACACCGTGGGGCACATTCACATATAATCAAATGCCTTTTGGATTGATTAATGCAAGGGCCACCTTCCAGCGGGCCATGAAATCTTCTTTCAGTCATTTGATGAATAAGATTATTGTGGTGTATCTTGATGATATGAACATTTTCTCTCGTAGAAGAAAGAAATATTCAAAGGTTTTAAAGCTCATCCTGCAGGAATGTAGAAGTCAAGGGATATCATTAAACCCTAAGAAATATGTTTTCTATGTGACTGAAGGTAAGCTACCGGGTCATATAGTATCAAAAGAAGGAATCAAGATTGATCCTGAAAGGGTATGGGCAATCCAACGGCTATGTTTTCCTTCAAACAGGAATGGGATAAGGTCCTTCTTTGGGCAGATAAAATTTTGGAGAAGATTTGTACCTAATTTTTTAGAAACAACCCGGCCTATGGTAAGCTTGCTAAGTGAAAAGAAAACTTTCAAATGGACTGATGAGGCTAAAAGATCTTTTGAAGAAGTCAAGGAAGCGATTTCTTAAGCTCCAGTCCTTGCTCATCTGGATTTTAGGAAGGATTTTGTGATACACTGCTATGCCTCAGAACATACCATGTCAAGCGTCTTGTTGCAAAAAAATGAAGTAGGGGAGGAGGTTCCTATCTCCTTTATGAGTGTGCCATTGAAGAAACATGAGCTAAAATACTCCCCCACAGAGAAGAAAGCTTATGCAGTAGTAAAAGTTGTCAAACAGTTTTGGTACTACATTCTGCATTCTCATTCTACAGTGTACATCCCAAATTCAGCCGTTAAGAGTATTTTAACTGAGCAAGAAGTCTCTATGAATAATAGAGTGATGTGGGTGGAAAAAGTGAAAGAGTTTGATTTAGAAATCAAACCTACTAAATTAATAAGAGGTCAAGGTCTCTGCAAGCTGATCGCAGAAAATGACGAAGAAACAAAAAAAATCCCTTTATCTCTGTTTACGGGACTAAAAGATGCCTGGTTCTCTAATGCAGCCTTTTATTTAACATATGGAGAATGCTTAAATCACCCCACTGTAAAAGAGAAAAGTAATTTTAAATTAAAAGTAGCTAAGTATGTTATCTTTGATGATGTATTGTACAAACGAGGCTTAGATGGGATGTTCCTCCGGTATGTTGATGAAGATCAACAAAAGAAACTGCTTCAATCATTTCAAAACGAAGCTTGTGGTGGACAATTCTCATCCTCACTAACAACTTTCAAAATACTGAGGAATTGTTACTATTGGCCTGGAATGTTCAAAGATGCTTACAGGTGGGTAGCATAATGCGAGAAATGTAAGCTATTCTCTGGGAAACCTTATTTGGCCGCTTTGCCATTAAGGCCTATAGTTATTGAAGAACCTTTCAAGCAATGGGGTATAGACTTCATAGGGCCTACAAATCCTCCTTCAAGTGTGGGTCACACTCATATTTTGACTGCAATAGACTACTTTACCAAATGGGCAGAAGCCATTCCCGTAAGAAAGGCTACTTCAAAAATAGTCCGTTCCTTCTTGAAAGAGAATATTTTGCTGAGATTTGGAGTACCAAAAAAGATAGTGGCTGACAACACGCAAAAATTATCCTCTTTTGAAATGCAATTATTCTATTATGATAATGGGATTCAGTTGTCACACTCGTCTGACTATTTTCCTGAGGGTAATGGTCAGGCTGAATCAACTAACAAAAATTTGATCTCTATAATGAAAAAGTTAGCTGACAAAAATGCCAGAGATTGGCACAAGAGGTTGCATGTGTAACCACCTAAATTTGGTCTATTCCAACTATGGACCCTATTTTCCCTAAGTGTGATCATACCCTCGATTATGTCCAAACGACCCTGTTACTGCTTGACATAATTCTTTAAATCAATTTAATGTCCTAGGTGATTTTTATCACTAATTTATATTAACTATTATAGCCATAT
>MU223164.1:352623-386742 GCA_018584345.1 Thuja plicata
AATAAATCCTTAAATCAATTACCCACTTGCAAATAACCCATTCCCCTAGCCTATTTAATTTAATTAAAATGGCTATAGTCCCCTAATTATTAAAAAGAAATTTCATTGTTTAAATAATTAATTCCTAGATTTCTAAATGAGTTAAATAAGTTTATTTTATTTATTAATATTCCCCTAAACCCCAACCTAACCTATCTCAACTACTTCTACCCTAGGTTCTAACCCTTCTCAACCCATTCACCCATGCTAATCTAATCCTAATCCTAAATTATAGTCCTAACCCACCTCCTAATGTTATCACATTCCATTAAGGAATGCTTAGCAACTCAACCCACTCCACTTTCTCAAGCTTGACTTCCTTAAGGTCCACTTTCTCAAGCCATCCTCTTACACCCTTCCCATGCTTGTTTAAGGCTCTCATTAATGAATATTCCTTAAGCTCATGTCTCTCTCATGCCTTATTAATGCCTTGGGCATTAAAGGCTCTTACACTTCCATTAATGAGCCCCTTCGCTCATTAATTCATCTTGTCCCCCCCCTCTCTCTCTCATTCTTCTACAAATGGAAGCCATTTTTGAGAGTAAAGAAGCCTTCACATTAGATCAAAAATACATTGTTATGCTGTTGGATTACTCTTAGAATCATATTGCACTTCTTATTCCATGCTTTTTCATTGTTAAATATTCACATGCTTAGAGCTAGAATGCTTGTTTTTCATATTTTTAGCTTGTTTTAATCTAAAAATCCTTCATGCTAGGTTGTATTCGTCACTAATTTGTAGCATATTCTGAGGGCTGATATGTTACTAATTACACTCCTAGTTAGCAGGCAAGAGGTCGATATTAGTGGGTTTTATATGTTTTACATAACCTTTCAAGCTAATGCAATGACTTATTGAGTGTTTGTGTCTTTTTCATCAGGTTCCCAAATACACACGCACATCATGAAGCACTCTAGGCTAATCAAAATTCATCTAAAAGAGCCATAGGAATATCACCTTTTGAACTGGTATATGGTATAGAGGCTCAACTTTCTCTCCCATTGGAACTAGCTGCTACTAAGTTACAAAAGGTGATTGAAGACCAACATTTTCAAAATGGTCTGGAAAAAAGGATCATGTATTTGTGCAAGATTGAAGAAGAGTGGGAAAATATTGTCAACCACATCACCAGTCACCAATCTAGGGTGAAGAAAATCTTTGATAGAAGAGCTTGACCCAGGAATTTCATGGTGGTGGATAAAGTTTTATTGTGGGACAAAAGACGGGAGCCGAAAGGAGCACACAGTAAATTTGAGTCACTGTGGAAAAGCTGCTTTGAGATAAGCCAAGAGCTTGGCTTCAACTCTTTCAAATTGAATTATGCTAATGGAACATAAATGCCCTTGTCCTTTAATGGGCAAGATCTTAAGCTTTATGAGCTATAAGTAGCTGGTCTTTTGTGTACATAAAGTTTTGTTGTGCTTTAGGGTAGGCCTGCTTGCTTGTTAGCTTAGTTTTGTGCGGAACTAGAGACTTTTGGAGTTCATTGTTTCATCCCTCATGGTACTATCCCTAGTTAGAGCCACCTGTTGCAGGTCAAAAATCCTTATGATTTAATTTTTTCAAGAGTCATGTATTATGTCAAAGTGTATATTGAATCTTGAACTTTGAACTTCGCAGTTCAAAGTTCAAAGTTCAAAGTTCAAAGTTCAATTTTCCATTTGCCACTTTGCAAATGTGAGCACTCCTTCAATTGGTATAAGTTTCTTTATTCGTGTGATTGTGTGTCAATGTAATATTGAATCTTGAATCTTGAACTTCACAGTTCGAGGTTCAAAATTCAATTTCCTGTCTTGCACTTGTCTCTTCACATGTTCAAACTGTGTCTTTTCCCTTTTGGTGTCAACGTTCTATTGAATATTGAACATTGAACTTCGCAGTTCAAAGTTCAATTCCCCTTTTTGCATCTTGCATTAGTCTGTCTTATCCATTGTTTTATCAATATATGACTAAGGCATATGTGATTTTTAACTTTGAACTTTGCACTTCACGGTTCAAGGTTCAAAATCTAAAATGAAATAATGATCAAGTGTTCGTGACATGTGCCGGATCTCACCTTCCTTCAAGAGATTAGTCTGAAAAGATGGGAAATAAATGCCAAACTCAACAGAAGTACATCTTGCTTGAAAAGGAAATAAATGCAATTGGACGTGGCCAACTAATGACGGCGAGAATCATTAATTCACAACATGCAATCATGATTACCAAAGAAGGAAAATTAAATGTATGTATTATATCTCCTCTAATTTCCTTTCCTATTTTCACACAAGCGTCAGAAGCACATACAGAGCCAAAGAACATTGGAGGTTTTTCTTTGGGAAGTAAAAGCATTCAACCTTGGTGAGTTTCAAGTTATTTTACTCTTTCTCTTTCCTGGTTTTAAAATTATATGCTGTAAAGAAGAAAGAACCAGTCTCTTTCGCATCTGTATCTTGAAATCATTTATTTAAGAATTACTATGGATAGTCCTAGTGGGTCAGCTTCTCAATCCAGATTTGTAAAAGAGAGCAAGTTTTCTCCCATAAGTAGTTGCTTACCGGAGATGAGAGATACAATCCTTGTAAATGAAGACATAACAGAGATTGTCCAAAGATTAAAGACTGCAAAAGGAGGAACCCTATCGGCCAAGATCGTGGAAAGTGGATTGTTGGAAGCTACTGGTTTCCCTGAAGTGACTCCATGCCTTGAATTAGTAATGGAATGCAGAAACAGATACGATAGGATTGATAAATGCATTTGTCTTCCTTCTGGAGAAGTATTGGTGTCTATCAACAGGAAAGTAGTTATGGCCTCTTTGAGAATTCCTGATGCAAAAACCTATGTCGACTATGACTTTGAGATGGATAAGAAGGAATTTCATCATAATTTCAAAGATTACAACAACAACATATCTAGAGACTGGTAGCTAAAAGCCGAGAGAGGAGGTTCAAGTTTACCCAAACCTCTTAAGAAAGATCACTTGATAAGGGAGGTGCATGACATTGTAGTCATGTTAAAAATATTGAGAGGTAAACCTAATTACATTATGTGGGATGTATATTCTTGTCTAGACCATTTTGACGGGAGGAAAATATGTCGACTGGGCTGAGATAATAGTAGCTAGACTTGATGAAGAGTTATCCCAGTCTGCAGAAGCATCCAACTTCTATATGTCTTCATATTTGTTTTATGTGTTAGCCATAAGCAGGAATTGGGAAAGCTTGCCTCATGAACCATGGAGGGATGACATGAAAATCTATGAATATCATTCTTATTTGCAGAAGAAGAGAAATCCTAGAAATTTTCGAAGAGTCCAAGATGCACTCCTGGCTAAACTTGTTTTTGAGCTAAGAGGAAGAGTAAACTGTAGAATGTTTGAAGAAGCCATGGAATTAGTTAAAATTTATGGTAGTTTCTTTATCCAATTTACCACCTTCAGTTACTTAAGGATCGAAGGTTTCAGTGGTGAACCTATGAAGCTTCCAATATATTGCTTTGATAAATATGTTCTATTGGAGATATGCAGACAAATCCTCTAGGTAGGGGTGAAGTTCAAACCCAAAAGAGGAGTAGGTTCCTTCTTCCCAATTGATATATAGAACTATCATTTCTGATTGACACACGCTATGTCCTCCCCTAATGCTGAACTAAAGGCTATCAATCTCCCTTCCTATCAAAGTAGAAGTTATTTCGATAGCAAGAAATTCATGGCAGGTCATTTCAAAGTGGATGCCACTTTTCTACATAAGCCAGATTTAGAAGATTTTTGGGTAGACTGTATGGATGAGTTTGAGGTTATGAGGAGATTACATTCCAGGTTTACTTTGAACCAGATTATTACTATGTGGCTCCCTTTTAAAATCAAAGGAATTGTTACAAATGATGAAGAAGATGTGACAGAGCCTAATTTTGTGTAACAGAACAATGAAGTAATAATCAGAAAAGTAGATTGGAGAAGAGAGGAAGTAGATGATTTAAATGCTATCTCTCATGATGTGTTCAAAAGAATAGACAAGTGGATAAAAGAGGGGAATAGAAAGAAGAAGCAAGAGACTCCTAATCCAATAACCATGAAAAGCACAAGAATTTCAAAACTCGCAAATCCCTCTGCTCTTACTAATGAAATTGAGGAATTTCTCCCTACAGGTGAATTTAAAGCTGGGATAAAAGATCATCCCGAAGACAAAAAGCCAACTCCTACACAATTTGTAAGGATCACGAAGACAAGGAGAAAAATAAAGGAAAATACAGATACGGTTCCCAACATAGTGATTTACCTTAAAGCAGAAGGAAGTGAGATGCAACCCAGAAAGAAACTCAAAATGGATAAGAGCTCAGTTACTCCTTCTAAAAATCAATCATTAGGAGAAGGTCAACAAGACCTGTCTATATTGAATACCCCCATGAATGATTCTATGCCAAAAATCCCCAACTGGCTAGATTTGTCTGTCAACAAGAAAAGGAACATTGTTCCTATCTCTACTCTTGTGGGGGATTTGGTCAGCAGGTACCTTGGAAAAACTCTGTGAGTTAAGAAACCAAAGGTAGAAGCAATGGTTGAAGTGGATACCAAAATGGGTCATTGGATGGTAGAAATATTCAAGCCGAACTCTTAAAAAACCAATGATGAAGTCACATAAAAGATTTTCTTGTGGAAAAGATAGATCTGGGAATGTCTACCAGGGCCACTGACCTAAAGATTCTGAATTCAACAAAGAAAAAGATCAACCATCGAGTGCAAAAGGACGCTGAAGATAAAATAAGATTAAAGCATGCTCTTTGCAAAATGGCCAAATACATCAAACAACTTCAGGATCTCGTGTCTCAACCACTATCAATGGTCCCATTTGATCTGGATGTCAAGTCTCCAAAGAATCAGAAATTATTAGATCAAGTGCACAAGGACAGGTCTATTTCAAAGGCTTTCTTCACATGGATGGATAAGGTAACCAAGGAAATTATTAAATTTGCTAGTGATTTTGAAAGTTTGATAGATAAATATAAATAGTTATTTAAGGTAATTAAGAGAATAGTGGATCTATGGAAAAAGGAAAAAGAGCAGTTGGAAATCAAAGTACACAACATGGAATTTGTTTATACCTATGGTATAAAAAAGTTCCTCTTTGAGAAAGTAGTGTCAGGGATGGATGATAATTCTTTATTTATTGTTAAGATGAATCTGGAATGGGAAGGCTCGTTGTATGAACAAGCCATTGAGGAATCATCCCAAATTATTGAAAATTAAATTAGTTCAAAAGAGATTATGCATGCAAAAAATCAATATACGGAAAAAATAATTGAAATGGAAAATGAGGCTTGTAGTGAAATAGCTAAAGTAATGGCTTGTTTCAATCAAAAGGGAGAGAAACTAAGAGCTGCTAAAGAAATTGGAATGGATGACCATTCAATTTTAGCTCATGTCAAGTTAGCAGTAGTCTATGGTTATGAGAAAATGAAGATCTTTGAAGACAAGTCACAACATTTGCAGAATTTCAAAGATGTTTGGTTGCAGAGGTTTGAAGCAGTGGAAAAACTAGATCAGGAACTGAGGAAGAGCTTCTCTGCACCATTTGAGGAGTGGAAAGTGGCAAAGAATGCCACCAAAGCATCTGACAGAGCTGGAATTGGCCTATCGGCCAATTAGTTTGCTAAAGTAGTTTTTCCATTTTAAATTCATTTCCGCAAGTTGCTTCTTTCTTTAAGGCAATTAGTTTTGAAAACTGATTCAAGCCCTACGTGGCTATATATGTTAATTTTGATGACCACTTGAGGGTCAGTTCTCTGGAAGAAAAACTTTACTAGATTTTCTATTTTGTTTAAGTTGTTTTAGTATTGATCAAACTGGGGATTCTGAATATATTAATATATTATCAGTTGGTTTTATAAGGAGATCTTGGTATTTTGATTGATCAGTTGGTCTATTGAAGTGTATAATTTTTAGTTTTAGTTGGAATTAAATGAGTATGCTACCATAGTTTGCAAGTATATTTCAGAATTTGTTCAGTATTCTTTTTCGAAGATTTGATATCTCTATGAATCGACCATTCTTAGTTTATTTAGATATTTAAGGTTTTAGTCAGTTGGCTCATAGATCTTAAAAGATTCCAAGTCTCCAAATAGTTAATCATTTGTCAATGATGAATGTGAATTGTAGCCTTTCATACTTTTTGGTCAAAAGTGTATCTTGAAAATAAATTCTTTCTTAATAAAGGGTTATTGAATATTAATCATTGTATAAGGTAGCTATTCCTTTAAAACAAAGAGTGCAGTTTTGAGTAACTCATTCAACTGTTAGTGCATTTTTCCTTTTGTTTTTAGGGTATAAGAGTTTCTAATTGTTATTTTTCAAAGGGAAAAATCTGTTCACTAACAAATTTTTGGCGAATCTACTGGGGACATTAGTATCCAATTGTGTCTCCTTATGAAATTGAATCATGGTATTACCTGTTGATGTAATACCCGGTCAAGAATAAATTCATCATGTCCTTCAGCTTGGTTTGTACTTTTTACATACTCAATAGGACATTATTGCTGATATACACGCCTTGTCCTGGAACCTAAGGGTAAGTGATCAACAATACCAACAAGTTTGACTTGTTATTGAAGAGGAAGAAGAGATTGGGGAGTGGCTGAGAGGACTTCCTGTAGCTCAAGAAGCTATAGTGGTGGAAAGAGCAGCTCAAGGCCCACAAGGACCTTAAACCTGGATTCTTGTCCTTATACCAGATCCCAAAGGAGAGAAGGTATCTTTGATAGGTTTTACCAAGAATTGTGAAATTTTCACTTTCCTATTACCTTTACCCCTAAGAAGAAAGTGAAGAGTAGACCTTCTTCTCCCCCTAAAGTCTCCCCTGAAGTATCTTCAAGCCATCTTAATTGGCAGGCCCTAACACTATTTGGAACACAAGCCCCACCTATCGTAACCATCTTCCCTAAGTCAATCATGGCTCAACCTTGGGGAGTGGCTGTTGGCCCTTTAAATGTGGGAGGAAATCATCCCCTACCAAAAGGGGCTAGAGATGTATTACCTAAATTCTATGGTAATAGAAAAGTTTCTGTAGATGACCATCTGAATTCTTTCAATACTGCTTGTGGAGTTTTAGCTGTCCAACATGAAGATGTGGCGATTAGGTTATTTGTACAAACTCTCACCAAATTAGCTGCTGACTGGTTCTATCATTTTCCAAATGGTCACATTACTAATTGGAATTCTATGAAGATAGCTTTTGAATCACGTTTCAAGTCTGCTGAAGATGAACACTCCCTCTTGCTTCAACTATCCGAATTGAAAAAGGAGATGCACGGACCTATGAGGGAGTTTGTAGAAAAATTCAACAAGATCCTATACCAAATTCCCAATGCCAAAAGACCAAATGGTGAAAATAAAAAAGGTTTCTTTGTCAATGCTATGCCACCCGACATAAGTTATTAGTTAAGACGAGATAGAGTTGCTGATTTTGCTGCTACCTAGAATCTTGCAGTAGAGCTTGAGGATGATTTAATAATAGTTGGAAAGTGGAGAAGGGAAGTGAAAACATCAGCCAATCAAGCATCTACTTCTGGTTCTCCTGACCCTATAGTGCAAAGATTAGTTAATGACATGATTGCACTAAAAAGACAGTTACCAAAATCTACTCCTTCCTCATATCAAGATATACCTCATAGATATCCAAATCAAGGGACAAGAAATTTTGGCAAATCATCAAATGCCTTGCTGATTCAGCAAATAATGCAAATTGAGCCTCCCCTTGCAAAGAGTAATATGTGTATCTTTCATTTAATAGATGAGAACGATGGGGACACATGTCATAAAATGGTGCGATATAGGTAGTTAGAGGCTAAGAAAGAGACTATCAAAGAGATCCCTGCTAATGAAGAAAACTCTCGAGGACCTGGCGACTCCATAAGTTACTACCTAGAATATGAGTCCAATTCATATCATGGTGTTGAAATTTTAATTACTCCAGAGGAACCTTCTTATTCTATGCTTACTAGGGGTCAACAAGGTAGCAAAGGTACCAACCGTGTCTCACATCCATTTCAAAATAAAAGAGAGAAAGATCATATGAATCTAAGTAGCAGCTCAAAGGTAGATGAAAAATCAGGACCAGAGGTAAAGACTCTAAAGAAATCAGACTCTGATTCTTCCTTTGATTTTGTTTATTTTTGTAAATCTTCCAAGATTCAGATTTCTCCTGTTGAATATTTGAAGTTAAATCCTATGAGTTGGATAAATTAGTGGATTTTGTAAGAGGACCCTCTCCTGATGTTGTAGTTAATCAAACAAATACTGTGTCTTCTCAAGAAACTCCTATAAATCCAAATTTAATTTCCCCTAAAAATGTTCAACCTATCCTTAGCCAAGAATCCTCATAACCTGCTCAAATTTTAGGAATGCCAGAACCTTTCTATGTATCTCTGTTCATGCATGGTCATAAATTTAGTAACTACATCATAGACTCAGGGACGTCAGATAATATAATGCCTTTATCTGTAGCAAAAGCCCTAGACTTGCCTTTAACAAAGACCTTTGGAAAATGTTACTCGATGGATTCTAAACAAGTCCCATTGCTTAGTCAGATCAAAGATGCTCAGGTTTCATAAGATCTTAGTGGATTATGGTAATGATATCTTGGCTAAATCTATCATATGTGCAAGTCATGTTCTGGTTCTCAGACAAATCTTTCAATGCGTGTTTAAATACAATATGTGTTTAAATCCTCAGAAATGTGTCTTTGGTGTTGATAATGGGAAACTTCTAGGACTTGTAATCTCAAATTTAGGTATTGAAGTGGATACTAATAAGATTGATGACATTGTTAATATTCCACCTCCCTATAACATATCACAATCCGTAGTCTCCAAGGAAAAAATCAAGCTATTTGTCGATTTATTTCACACCTTGTAGACCAAACAATTCCTTTTACTTCATTTTTGAAAAAAAGATAATACCTTTTCATGGAATGATTATTGTCAAAAGGCATTTGAGAAATTAAAACACTATCTTTCTAATCCTCATATTCTAAAACTTGTTATTCCTAATCAACGTTTCCTCTTATATACTTCCACTTTAGATAATGCTCTTGTTGTTGTCTTGGCTCAGAAGGATGACAAAGGGAAGGAACAACCTGTCTATTACATAATTTTTACTTTGGTTGATTATGACACATGATACTTGGTAATAGAAAAACAATGTCTAGCCTTAGTTTTTGCTATACAGAAACTACGACATTACCTTCTTAATTATGAGATTTGTGTTATTATTAAATTCGATCCTCTAAAAAATCTTTTTTCTATGACCGATCTCTCATGGAAAATTTCTAAGTGGGTGATGATTTTAATTGAATTCTATCTCAAATTCATTTCTCCAAAGGCGATAAAAGGACAAGCTTTGACCGACCAATTAGCTTGCACTCCTTCACCTGATACCACTTGCAATCCACCTTATTTTCTTGATGAATTTATTCTTCCTATAGTTGTTGATAACAAATGGGAATTGTATTTTGATGGATCTAGAAGTAGAAATGGCCCTAGTGCTGGTGTCATACTAATACCTCCCTTGGGAAAGCTAGTTCCTCTATCTTATCATCTTAACTTCCTTTGCACTAATAATATCACAAA
Source organism: Thuja plicata (assembly GCA_018584345.1). Taxonomy (NCBI): domain Eukaryota; kingdom Viridiplantae; phylum Streptophyta; class Pinopsida; order Cupressales; family Cupressaceae; genus Thuja; species Thuja plicata. The sequence continues at coordinate 362,264 of MU223164.1, forward strand.
ATATGAGGATATTATTGCTAGTATTAAATAGGATTCATCTCTTAATGTGAAACAATTATATATATGGTTATTCACAGCTAGTTGTAAAACAAATTTAAGGCATTTATCAAACTAAGAATACAAAGCTATCCCAGTATTGTGATCTTTCTTTGTCTTTTCTCAACAAATTTTAGCCCTGTTATATTAGTTGTCTACCTTAGAAAGATAATAGACATGTGGACGCTATGGAAAGTGTTTCTTTTCTTATTATATTTGATAATTACAGTGACAGGTATTAGCTCACTATTCATAATATATGTTGTACAATTATTTTTGAAGACTCTACTCAGGTTTCTTGTTGCTTTAGTCTTGATTCAGATGAATGGTACTCACATACATTCCATTAATTAAAAGATGGAACATTCTACAAGGAACACTAGGGATAAAATATGAAAATTATCTACTTGACATATCATTATTTTTGATGTCCTTTATAGGTGGGCTTATAGCAGTCTTCTTTTATGGTTCATATGGCATATTATTGTCAAACTATGGAACAATATTCTTTCTCTTTTATGAAGATACGTCACCAATGTCAGCAACATAAAAATTTGAATCATGCTCCTTCTCATGAACTTCATTCACAAGTAGCTTCACGATCTTTCATCTTTGGGGTTTTGATATTATTGGATAGATCTCCCCTCCTTTAATCACAAGGACATATTTAAATCATTATAGATACTATTTACTTTACTAAATGGGTAGAAGTTATTCCTCTTTGATATACTATAATTGATCTTATTTGTGCCTTCATCCAAGATAACCTTATTTCAAGATTTGGCATACCCTCAAAACTCATTACTAACAATGGTACTTCTTTCAAAAAAAAAATAGTGGAAAAATTCCTTGAAAAGTATCGTATTAAGAAATATTCCTCTACTCCTTACTATAAGGTCATCGAACAAATCCTTAGAAAAATTGTCAACAAACATAGTAAGGTTTGACACGTTCAAATAACTTATGCATTGTGGGCTTATAGAACAAGTATTTGCACAGCTATAGGAACCACCCCTTATAATTTGGTTTATGGTTCAGATGTGATTATTCCCTTGGAGTTGGAGATCCCTTCCTTGAGGATTTCTCTTAGGGGCCTCATTGATAATGAAACTTGTAGAGAAAAATATCTTGAACAACTTGAAATGCTTGATGAATAATGTATCAATGCCTTGGAACACATTCAAGTATATCATAAATCATTACAAAGATGATACAATGAAAAGGTATTGAGAGATCCTTTTCTATAGGTGATTTGATCCTTTATAAAAATGAGAGCAATGTTAATGCTCTACATGAAGAAAAAGGAAAAATTTGTCCCAATTGGCTTGGTCCTTTCATTGTTATGAAATTCTATAGCTCAGGTGCATATAAGATAGTAGATATGGATGGTGTACCACTTAAAGACCCCATACATGCTATGCATTTTCATCATTACTATGCTTAATTTTTTGCATTCTTTTTTCTCTTTCTCACTCTCTCTTTCTTTATTACATTTAGATGTATGTTACTGCTTTCTACACATAGAGCATATATGATAGATAAGTGATGACTTTTCTATTTTTATATATTGCTTCATTCATGACAAAAATAATACTTAATTTTGTGTGTCTTGAATTCATTCTAGTAATACTTGTTCCATTTTGAGTAAGGATATTACTTCATTAGTAACATACTTCTTAAAGCTTTCCATGTATAATTTGTATCTAGTTAAAGTGTTTAGCTAGGTAGTGTGTTCATTTTTACATGGATATAACATTTCATCATTGAAGTTGTATTTAATTAGGTAGTGTCATGATTAAATCACATGTATATCATTTTTTCATCCTTTCAACATTGATTTAATGGGATTAAAATTATCCATATACATTTATCATCATGTTTTCAATTTATTTAACCATAAACTAAGCTATATAAATTTTACCGCATTAATGAAGTTCAAAACATGTAAAACATAACATATGCATATAGTTATCAGTACTTTTTTATATTAGATATCATTTACAAATATGAGCTCCTTTTAAGAAAACAAAATAGAAACCATAAGACAACTAAGAACAATAAGAGTCACACAAGATGTCCCTATGGGGATTTGAACTCAGGTCCCCACAATGCAAATCCAAAGCTGTAACCAATTGAGCTCAACCCCTTGGACTATAATTATCACTATTCAAAATGTGATCTATATTAATATACATAAAAGAAGCTCTTGTCCATGGGATGATGAATCCTTGAGACCTCTGGCCTCTGACATGATGAGGAGTGTGGAATAGATGAGTGCATGTGAGATATTATGTGAGAATGGCTCCTGAAAGAGCTTTGTGTCTCATATACATGGATGAAACCATTTAACTCTTGAATATAACACATGACCTCCTCTATCTCACAATCCATCCTATCCAATATGCACTAGAGGCACTCTCATTCCTCCTTTCCTATCTCTAATTAAACTCTCACAGGTGTGAATATGTGCTGATGTCATCCTTCATCCTACTATGGTCTATAACTGACCTACAAGGATGATAGGATCTGTGCTACTAGGGTCATGTGTCTCACCACTTGACTCAAAATTTTTGGCAAGTGGCTTGATCATCATAGAATAGAGGTTTTCATTTATGTAAATACTACTAATTAGTATGGCCTCTTGAAGTACAATCTAGTTTTGGATATTCAATTTTGTAAAATGACTAAGTCCAGGATGCAATTAATAGGGTATAGTTACACAGTTTTGATCAACAAACACAATATTCATCAAACTAAGTCATGCGAGCTAAGACAAGTGCACTATGGGATGTAATAGACCTTCAGTTAAGGTCACTTTCATTTTGGAGTTGATTGGACAGATTTATAGCATGTTGAAGTTATGTGAAGATAGTTTCAATAGTGATACATGGCAGATGAATGGTTGTGATGATTAAGGGAGTATTTTTTGGAATCCATAACTGCTACTTTGGAGTTGGATTGGGTCCTACCCTATTTTTTTTGACGTATGATTTTTGATTATGTATCTCTATTTGGTTATGTAGTGGACACGTTTTGTGATGTTCTTGTGAGCTAACTGGAAGAATTTTTTGAGATTCAGTATATAAGTAAAGTTGTTTTATGATGTGAAGAGATGTGTGGAATGTGTATATGCATTGTGATGTTAGAATTAGACAGAAAATATTGCAGGCTTTAACTGGGAATACTTAAGCATATCAGATGCTTGTGGTAGTTCATATTGATAAATCTTTGTAACAGACAATTTTGTTTTGTAAGAGAAATGAACTCCTTGTATACCCCTAACAGGGTTTCTATCCTTTAACAGGGATATGTAATAAATGTAATATTCAACTCCTAATAGGGCTAGGTCTCCTAATAGGGACACTATACAGTTTAGTGCATCATTTGTGGGTATCATCCCCACCAGGGTTTTCCCTTGGCCATAGTTTACTCATGAACAAATCATGGTGTTATGAGTTGTTTCCTTTATGTGTATGTTATTCTTAATTCAGTAAATGCATGGTTAAGCTTGAAATTGTTAAGTTTAAAATTAAAGTGTTGTAATACTGATTGACCCCCACTCTTAGTATTACTTAATCCTAAAAATTTGTGTCAGATCTTGTGGCCTTGGAGAGAAAGCCTAACAACTTGAGGAAGATCCTATGTGTGTATATTTGTGCACCGGTTACCTGTGGCACAACACTTCAATAAGTCATTATAGTAGTGAGAAACAAGGGTTAATGAGCATATAAAACCCTAACATTGACCTATTTCTTTCTAACTAGGATGAGTGTAGCAAATAACATAACAGCCCTTAGATTATGCTAATACCAGTGACAAACAACCTAGCATGAATGAGTCAAGTTTAAAGCAACTATTTGATTATTTGAGCATGCATATTAGTCTAAAAATGAGCATTATAACCATGCAAGAAAGTAACTATGGAGTGTGCATGAAGCTATGAAGGAATGGGTAGCATAACAATGCTTTGAGATTCCTTCACAATCTTGGCATAACAACACTACTATTCAAAAATTGAGGCCCTTCCTATGAGCTCCAAATCTCTTCAATTTATAGAAGAATGGGAGAGAGAGAGGGGAGACAAGGTTCATTAATGGAGCCCCTAAGGTCATTAATGAAGTGTAAGAGCCATTAATGCTTTGGGAATTAATGAGGGATGGGAAAGAGGGAATATCCATTAAGGGATCATTAATGAAATTCATTAAGAGGCATGGGAGGGAGTAAGGCTCAACTTGGAAAGTTGGTCCTTAGAGAAGTCAAGCTTGAGAAAGTTGACTTTCTCAAGTGGGTTGAGTCCCTAATCACTTCCTTAATGGAATGTGACATCATTAGGAAGGGGGTTAGAATTAGATTAGGATTAGAAGAATGCTTAGCAAGGGTGAAAGGGTTGGGAAAGGTTTGAACTTAGGGTCCAAGTGGTTGAGTTGGGTTAGGTTAGGGGTTTAGATGAATATTAATGAAATAAATTAAACTTATTTAATTCATTCAAAAATAGGAAATTTAATTATTTAAACAACTTAATTTCTTTTTAATAATTAAAGGACTATAGCTAATTAATTAGATTAATCAAGCTAGGGGATTGGTTCTTTTGCAAGTGAGAAAATGATTTAGGAATTTATTTAATTCCTAGTAAATTAATCATTTTAGCCATGTACTTGATCGATTATTAATTTTGTCTAAAGCAATTAACTTAGTGATTTTGATCACCTTAGGAAGTTAAATTGATTCAAAGAATTATGCCAAGCAGTAACAAAGTTGTTTGTACATAATCGAGGGTATGATCACACTTAGGGAAAATAGGGTCTTTAGTCGTAACAGACCAAATTAGTGTAGTTACATTTTCCCCTCTTTGAATTGATGTGCAAGTAGAGCATTGATTCAAAGAATTTTTTTGATTTTGACTTCAGAAAGATTGAGAATTCCGTTCTTGGTTTTCGAACGAAATGCCGATGTGATAAGTCTCGCACTTGATCGAACTAAACTGATAGTATTGATTTTGAACTTGATTGTCATCCAAAGATTGATGAAAGATCTTAAAGATATCAATTCTAAACTTGGTTGTCATCCAAAATTGATAATACTATTTTTGAACTTGGTTGTCATCCAAAAGCTAGTATGAAGCTGCTAGGAGCTTAATAAGAATCATTTAAAATGAGAAAACACAAGATATCCAGCTTATGAGAACCAAAGCTTTCTATCCAATAGTTTTGACTTAGTCAAGGAAACTGTTATGCCCCTAGTTTGTTTGATAACGAAGTCATTTTAATGCTGTTTTGAGAAAAAATTTAATTGATGATAGTGTGATCAAGCCCCCTTGAGAATGAAATCTAATGGAAAAAGAATAAAATCTATTTGATTGAAAGAATGTTTCACTTGTAGGAAGCGGGTAGGGGAATGAAAGAATAGATTAGAAGAAGTGAAGAAATGAGGGTGTGTTAAGAGTAAACACACGAGTACCAAGTTAATCATGTTCTGAAAAAGGTGCATTTGATTTTGTTCCTGATAAATCAGAGATTTTGAGAATCATGGATATGTAAATATCTTGGATTTTAGATGAATTAAAAATAGAAAGAAGTTTGAGCTCAAATCCTTATGTTGTTCTTTCAAAAATGCATCATGCAATCTCTAAATGTAGCTATATGCAGACTCTTAGGACTGTCACTGATTTGCAGATATGGTAACATTTTTATCATCATTGGGCAGTTTTTGGAATGGATACCACTTGATAGTACAACCATCACTAATACCCACTGATATTATGACAATATGAATACTATATTTATTGGAATGTCAGAAATAGACTTGGGCATCAAGGCATAGAAGCCAGGATAACAGAATAGTCACCTTCCTTTTATTATATCAAAATTTGTTGAAGGCAAGATATAGAACCTGCAATGACCTTGAAAATTCATATCCTTAGGTACATTATGCTTCGTATACCTTAGTGAGAATCTGAATCAGAAAATAAACAAGGAAATTGTCTCAAACTCGCCATAGCTTACATGTAACAGACATCGAGATATATGTGGCTATCCACTCTATGTGGTAGCTCTTACCATAAACATCCAAGTTAGGTGAAATTTATAGGTTCATTTGGAACAACCATCATACACAAAAAACCAAGGAAACATTATGCTCCCCATCCTTGTGACTCTTTGTCTTTGCACAGACATCATTGAGTAACTAAGAAGACATAATAAATCATCAATTGTGAATCAAGAAAATAAAATTTATAATTACTAAGATGCCCCTAGCTGAAAACATCATCAGGGAATGAAAGAATCATAATCAAACCAATATTAAACTGTGTGTTAAGTAGTACTTGTTCATTCATTTGTCAAACATAGTAAAGATTCATCAATCAGAAAGTTGGAATACAAGCAATATGCTGTTTCATGTCTGTGCATTGATAGGATAATCCATTCATGTTTGTGATCTAATATAGCCTTGTAAGAACTCTATTAATGTAAAAGGCATGTCTAGATATGTGATGTTTTGAAAAGACACTCTTGTTTTGGATAGTAACATCATTTTGCATGTATCAACAAATATTGTGTTCATGAGGCAAACCATCCTAGAGTAACCTAGAAAAAGCAACCTACCACGCTAGAAAAGATGACCCAAGTGTAGAATGACCTATTCCTAAGATGCAAATGTAGACAAATCCCAAGCGAGGATAAGATAGCCAATTAGGAAATGAAGTCAACGTTTTAGCATAGGTGTAATTGTGAAGGCCTAGTGTCAGCAATGTTTTGATAGATGGAGCGCAGAACACAAGTGACACTTGATTGCCAGGTTTTCACCACTTGGCAAGATCTTTTCTTCCTTTTTGCTACCAAGATGCCTGTTTTACCAGGGGCTCATCAATGCACTTTTCTCCTTTTCAAATTTTTTGCTATTTTTGCCTTTTTGAATGTTTTTGTTGTATCAAGGTGCCTGTTTACCAGGTTTTCACCAAGGATACCCTTTCTTCAGGTCTTTTTCCACTATTTTTGAATTTCTTCAAGATCAATTTCTGAATGTTTTTGGTATTTTCTAAAAACTTTTTGTTGTACAGGCTCTTCTAGCCAAACATCAAGCGTAGAATCGCTTCAAATGTAGAGTGTTGATAGGATCTAGAAGGACATCTCCCTTAGGTGTAGCTAGCTGATAAGCTCCAGTCCCAAAAGTAGCAGTGATAACATAAGGTCCTAGCCAGTTAGGTTCAAACTTTCCTTTCTGCTCTTTGTTAGGCTGGTTCTTAGGATACTCTTTTAGGACAAGATCTCCCACTTCAAACTTGCGTGGTTTTACCTTTTTATTTTACCCTTTGGACATTTGTGCTTGGTACACCTTCAGATGGTCAAACGCCTATTGTCTACACTCATCTAGTAGGTCTAAAGAATTCACCCGATCAATGTGGTATTGCTCATTAGTAACCAGACCTTGTAAAGATATCTACAAAGATGGGATTTCAAGCTCAATAGGTAGCACTACCTCAGTGCCATAGACAAGGGAAAATGGCATGGCTCCAGTTGGTGTTCATATGCTTGTTCTGTAGGCCCATAGTGCTGGATTTAGTTGTAGATGCCAGTCTCTGCCAGACTTACTTACAGTTTGGTGTAGGATTTTTAGAATATTTTTATTGGATGCCTCAGCTTGTCCATTACCTTGAGGGTAATAGATTAAAGAACAATGTTGAGTGATTTGGAATTGTTCACAAAGGTCATCAATGTCTTGATTTTTAAATTGGCCCCCATTTTCTGTTACAATTGAAGAGGGTATCCTATATCTACAAATAATGTAGTTTAGAATGAACATAGCCACCTGCTTGCCAGTGGATTTGATTAGCGGCACAGCCTTGACCCACTTTGTGAAATACTCAGTGGCCATAATGATGAATTTGTGTCCATTTGAAGAATTGGGATATATTTGTCCAACCAAGTCAAAGGCCCATTGCTGAAATGGCCAATGTGTAATGAAAGGTATAAGTTCTCTGGCAGGAGCATGGATAAGATTCCCATGCATTTGGCATTTAAGACATGCGTTAGAAAATTGATTAGCATCTTTTTGCCATGGTAGGGCAGTAATAACCTACTCTGAGCAGTTTCTTTGCTAGTGAAAAGTCGTTCGAGTGTGATCCACATACACCTTTGTGGACTTCTTTTAATGCTAGATCAGACTCTTCAAGTTCTAAACATCTAAGAAGTGTACCATCAAGACCTCATCGATATAAGTTATTAGTTATGAGGACATAACGTGATGCTATCCTAATCAGGGCTCTTTTCTCATTTTTGGATAGATTAGTAGGAATAGTTTGGTTAGTAAGGTAGGTAATGATACTTGCATATCGAGATTGGTTCGGGGTGTTCAAAGTACAAATTACTTGGTATTCAGGGGTATCAAAGGTAGGATAGGATAGTTCTTCCACCAAGAATTCATAGTAGAATTGATGTTATTCTAGTTGTAACATGGATGCCAAGGTAGCCATAGCATTTGTAGCTTTATTATCTAATCTTGGTATCTGCTGGAAGGTGATGAAGACAAAATACTTCTTTAAGTCATCAACCAGTTTCTTGTAGGGCATCAAATTCTCATCTTTCATTTGGTACTCCCCATTGACCTGATTGATAATTAGTTGGGAGTCGCCATACACGTGTAATTCTACAATCTTCCACTCCATAGAAAGCTTGAGTCTGTTTACCAATGCATCATATTCTGAAATATTATTGGTGCATGAAAACATCAATTTGTAATATTTGGGAATCTGCTAACCTTGAGGAGTTATGAATAGGACTCCTGCTCCAGAGCCTTGTTGAGTGAATGAACCATCAAAGTACATCTTCCAAGGATATTTAGTTAGGTGAATGATTGTTTCATTAGGGAATTCAATCGTTAAAGGTTCATCATCCTGGAGTGGTGAATCAGCCAATTGATCTGCAAGGACCTGTCCTTTAATAGCTCTCCTTTCTACATATTCAATGTCAAAATCACTTAGAATTAGGACCCATTTTGCCAAATGTCCTGTTAATGCTATTCTGCTTAGGAGATATTTTAAAGGATCTATCTTAGCAATGAGCCTCACTGTATGAGAGAGTATGTAGTGTCTTAATTTTTGTGATGCGAAGATGAATGCTAAGCATGCTTTCTCAATAATGATATAATTGAGCTCATAGGTGACTAGTGTTCTACTAATGTAGTAGATAGCTCTTTCTTTCTTTGTTTCATCCTCTTGTGCTAGAAATACACCTAGGGATGTAGCTAAATGTATAGGAGTAAGGGCTTTTCATGAGTATGTGCCATAAGAATAGGAGGACTAGCCAGGTATCCTTTCAATTCCCTGAAGTTTGCTTCACAGTGTTCATCCCATTTGAAGGTAACCCCTTTATGTAGTAATTTAGTAAAGGGTTGTACCCTATCTGTAAGTTGGGACATGAATCTTCAGATGGACTGGAGTCTCCCTTGTAGTGTCCTCATTTGACTAATGTTGCATGGAGGAGCCATCTCTAGTATAAATTTCACCTTTGTAGGATCTACCTCAATTCCCTTTTTTGAAACAATGAATACTAGGAGCTTCCCTGATTGGACCTCAAAGGAACATTTCTTTGGGTTGAGCCTGAGTTGGAACTATTCCATATGATTCAACATCTTTCTTAAGTCATCAATGTGAGTACCTCTTTCTTTGGATTTGGCCAATGTGTCATCCACGTAGTCCTCCCTGTTCTTGTGCATCATGTCATGAAATATAGTTATCATGGCTCTTTGATATGTTGCACCGACATTCTTTAACCCCAATGGCATGACGCTCTAGAAAAAGGTTCCCCATGCACACGTAAATGCAGTTTTCTCTTGATCCTCAGGGGCGATTTTGATTTGATTATAGCCCGAGAATCCATCCATTAAAGATTACATATGGTAGCTTGTTGTGAGGTTTATGATCATGTCAATGTTAGGTAGTAGGAAGTCATCCTTTGGACATGCTTTGTTTAAGTCTCTAAAGTCTGTACAGATCTTGATAGATTTATTGGTTTTAGATACGGGGACCACATTGGAGATCCATCTTGCATAGGCAATGACTCAGATAATTCTGTCTTTCAACAACTTCTCTAACTCTGATTTTACTAATAATGCAACATAAGGATGCATCTTTCTAAGTTTTTGTTTCACAGGCTTGATCCCGGGAGCTATAGATAAGTGGTGCATGATTAGATTAGGATCCATCCCTGGCATATCGGTGTAAGACCATGCAAAGTTGATCTTCTTTTCCCTTAGGAACTCTATGAACTGTGCCTTCTCTTCTTCTAATAAAGATGGTGCAAGGTGGACTATTTTAGGATTTTCAATGATGCCCAAATTTACTAGCTGTGTTGGTTCAATCAGAGTTGAAGACCTTTCCTAAAAGTGTTCAGGGAGGATATCAAGAGTCTCATCCTTTGGCACCTCTGTGAAGTTTTCACCATTAGATGTGTCTTTTGTCTTTACTATTTTGGGATCTGATACTACCACAAAGTGGTTTTCACCACCATTCCTCTCTTTCTTTTTATTTTTTAGTTTTTGACTGAGAAATCTGATATCCTCCTGTGACAGGTTCTCACTCCTTGCATTGGTGGAAGAAGGGTAAAGTTCACAAGCATTGAGATAGCAAGCTAGGGTATAGTCATTGGTAAAGTCAAGGATAAGGTTAGGATATGTTTTAGTCCAATCAATTAGGTCTAGAAGTATCAATGATAGGGAGTCAGACTCTGGGAAGGATAGCATCGCGTTAGCATCATGACCATTAACTGACATGACATGTTCCATTAAGTTAATTTCTTCAATGTTTAGATCAATAAGAGTGAGATCATTGTTAAAAGGGTCGTTGTTAGTTATATGCAGACCAAACTGTAGTGACTCATCATTAGAAATCTCATCATCATCTCTCTATAAAAGGAGGCTTCTTTCTTGTAGCCTCTAAAATTATTCTAGACTTATGTTATCACTAGTTTCTTCATCAATGATCGGGGGAAGGAACTCTTCTTCTGCTTCAGGATTATTAGTGTCATCGGGAGTAGTGTTAGGATGTTCACAAGGAGCTGAGGGTGCTGCAAAAATGTGAATTATATCTATTCCAATATCTTTAGTGGTGATAGATAGCTCATCCCATTCATAATCATGAGAGTCGATGACCTCATCATCAGATCTGTTTAAGTATTCAGCAATGGTTATTTGATGTACCCGATTAGCTACTTGTGGATCAAAGTGGGGTAGATCAAGGATATGTGAAACCATGACCAATTTCCCATAGTTAGGATGTAAATCCTATTGGTGGGGTGTATCTTGAGTAACAGTTGCTATTAATGATATCTCTAGACCAGCCGTTGTTGTGTCTCCTACCTCTTGAATGGGAGGTTGTGCTAACAAAGGGGTGTGAAGATCTTGTGGTACCTCAAAGATGGGTACATAGTGTTATCATTGGTAGTTAGGATCCTTTGTGCCAACATGTAATAATCTTTCATAGGACTACTACTCTAGTTCATCTATTTCATCACTCCCTTTATCTGAGTTTGGACTATCTTTTGAAGCAGGTTTATCAATTTTAGTATTAAAACCAAGTCCTTTTTTGTCTCTAGTATTGTAGAAATCCATGGGTATAGGCTCAATAAGCCCTTGTATTATGTTGTTTATAGGTCCCTTTCCTTTGTATCCATTTTGTTTGAGGAAATCATATCCCTTGCCATACTATTCTGGGGATATCTCCACATGTTTGACCTCAACTACTATCGGTTCTCCTTTGTAAAGCCAGTCCAAGACTGCCTGTTCTTCTGTGTTATCTAAAGAAGATGCGGATGCTTTTACCATGCCAGTTGCTTTGTGTACTTCTAGCTCCTTGGATGCAGTAGGTGTGAATGTCGAGGAAGGTTTTCTGTAGGATCTTGGTGACACTAGAAGTTCTGTCAGTGAGGGATTCAGGTCCAGCTTGTACTCTCCCATACCTGTTTCTTCAAGTTTTAAGGTTTTTCCAAAACTCTTCATAACCATGTCTTTGGTAGTTTCAGGAGCGACCGCATCCATAGACTCTTTGTTATGCAGGATCATACTACCTGCTTTGATATTATTGCAAGTATAGTTAGCATCTACAGAAATCGTCACTTCCACCCCATTATGTGGGAACTTTATGCACTAGTGGTAAGTAAATTGCACAACTTGCATTTCATGAATCCATGGTCTCCCTAATAGGATATTTTAGGCCAAAGGTAGATCTAGTACCTGACATGTGACATTCCTCTCAATCAATTTTACTCTAATAGGTAGGACAATAAGACCTTTGGAGGATCTTTCTTCCTCGTCATAGGCTTTGATAGTTATCTTGCTTCTAAAGTCAATTTTCTATTATGAGAGACCCAGTCTCTTGATTAGATTAAGTGTATAGATATTCAATCCTACGCCTCCATCTATCAACACGTGTCTAACATGGGATTTATGAATAAGGAATTCGATATGGAGGGGTTAATTATGTAAATGTGCCAATGATTTATCATCCTCTTCAGAAAAGGAGAGGTAATGTGGTGCTAGGATGTGACTGACCATCGCTTGGAATTTGTCTATATCAATATCCTTTGTGATGTTAGCAACATGTAGAGTTTGTTCTAGGATTTCCCTATGTACTTTTGATAATTTGAGCAACTCAAAAATGGAAATTTTGGTAGAGGTTCGATGCAATTGATCTACCAAGTCATATTTTGCTCCAGGAATAGTAACTATGTGTTTTGCTGCTGGTTTAGGAATAGTAATGATAGGAACCTTGGACGTTGATGCTGGTTTTGGGGGTCCTTTGATTGTGACCTATGCTTGGCTTCGTGTCATTGCATTTGAGTGGAATGAAACACCTTTGATTATGACCACATTAATTGACTCAGTCTTAACGTATAGCATATTGATCACATTGTCATTATTGGAATAGGTGTAGTTTACTTCATTACTCTTCCCTTTAGATGTTTCTCCTTTGTCATAATTAGGTAAGGGCTTATTGAATGCTGTATGATCCTCATTGGTAGTGTGTCCATCCACTTTGATCTTACTGCCTTCGATGAGGTCTTGAATGACATGTTTAAGATTAAGGAAATTATTAGTCTCGTTTCCTTTGTTTTTATGGAAGACACAATAGGAATTATCATCCCACCACCTGGGTTTGACCATTGGTTCCCACGGTTTGGAATCTGGGATTGTGAGAACTTTGTTATCCAAAAGTGTCTTCAAAACAATCTCGAGAGGCTCTCCCAAAGGAGTAAATGTTCTTTGATGTTTTGAAGTCCATGTATGACCCTTTCTATTATCATTGTTTGCTTTGGGTATGAGAGTTGTTACCTTAGCATCCTTGCTTTCTTGCATACTATTAGTTAGATTGAACACCTCAGGTTTAGGGTTAATGTTAGAGGCATCAACTACTCCATCATTAACAACATTCTTGTTTTGATTCCACCATTTAGGCTTGGAGTTGGAGTTGTGGGTTTTGTTTTCATTTTGAAGGGTGATCTCCCCCCTTTGACCATGACTTCCTCGATACGGAGGGAATTATTAATCATTCTGTCAAAGCTTGGTGAGTCTTGTGTTTGTAATGCATAGTTCAATTCAGGCACCAGGTTATTAATGAAGATCTCCATCTTCTTTGATTTAGGAATGGCCCTTGAATATCATGCAAAGATCTTCCTCTATCTTTGTACAAAGTGTGTAAATGATTCACTAGTCTTCTGTTTGGTATTACATAGGTCCATCATGGTCACATCATGCTATATGTTATAGGAGTAATGCTGGATAAAGCATTGAATCAACTCCTCAAATGTTTTGACCTTAGGGTTCAGTTTTGAGAACCACTTCATGAAATTACCTCCTAGACTTCCTGGAAATAGTTGCATGAGGTATGTAGGTTCATGCATGTATTCTATGCTCAAAGCATAGAATTCCCTTACACGATCGTGTGGGTCAATTTCTCCTATGTACTTTTCATACTTCGGTCTTGCCACGTTGGGAGGAAACGAGACCATAGTGATACTCTTGTCAAAAGGAAATGGACAAATGGTGTCCAAAGAGTATTTTGTTTTGGGTTTCTCTTTCTCTTTTTTGAGGTTTTTGAGCTCTATTTGCATAAAAGTGAGTTTCTTGGTGAGAATGGATATAGGATTTGGTACCTCCTTTCCTTTGAGTTTCTCCATATCATAATCTTTAGGTAATTTGACATCCGTGGAGGCTAGATGGAGGAAGTATTTTTCTTTATCCTCACCAATTATCTCTTCCATCATCTTTTGGAATTTCCTACTTTGCTTGAGTTTATTGTACTACTCTTCAGTGATGTCCTCTTCACTTCCTGACTCAAATAAAGGATGGTCAAAATTGGGTTCTTCTTCTTCATCAGTATCTTTGGGCTTTTGGTGTTTTCCATTGTTATAGTCCTCAAAAGCCTCACTCCATCTGTGAGTGTCGCTATCCATTTTTGGGGAGTCTAGATCAAGTAGGGAACTATGAGATGTTTCCCCTTGAAAGTGTGGTGTTTAGGAGACACTTTCGATCCTTTAGACATGTACTTGTTGCGTCTTGTGTTAACCATGAAGTTATTTCTCAACTTTGTCAATGTTTCCCAATAGTGCGAGTGAGAGTTTCAAACCATTCAAGTGGGTGCATCTAGGTAAGAGTAATTGTTTGTTATGGGTGGATGTAAATGATTCCAATGTCAGAGGGTTAGATTTCTCTGATAGTGAGATGGGAACCAAGTTGGTAGAAAGCGGGTAGACCACGTGGATTGAACTGATTGTGAAAGACTAACTAAGCATGCAAGGTAGATGTTTGAAAAAGTTTTGAAACTTCAATAGGGAGACTAGAAAAGACAACAAGAACCAGCTAAAGAGCCAAAAGGGTATCCTAATCAACTAAGCTTTTTTGAGGAGTAGGTTTGTAAGTGCCCATTGCCCCAGATGTGAGCCTCTAGATGCGACCTAGGAAACCTTGGATGCGAACTTCTGATGCCCTGGATGCAGATTTTTAATACCAGATGCAAACCAGGATCCTAAATGCGACCTAATGTTAACCAAATGCTACTCAGGAAACTAGATACGGACCAGGAAATCTAGGTTATGATCTTGTGATGGACTGTCAGATTTGGATTGATTTATGGAAAGTGTGTTTTTGAAGTGCGTGAATTTGTTTATTTCTAGATTGCGTTAGGAGGTGTCGTAGTGTGTGAAAAACACTTGTACTCTAGGGTTTGAAATTTGTCAATTGTTTTAAGGAGCTTATCTTTTTAATGGATTTTTGAATACATCAAACAATGTTGCATTGTTAGGGAGGTGAAACAGACACACATTTTTTTCCTATTCTCTAGGTACAGGATGAAAATATTTGCTCGTTGACTTAGGCACACACTCAAATGCTAATCAGAATACAGCCATCACCAAGCACGCCATGGCTCCAGTCATGATGATGTATTAGCCGACTCTAAATGAAAGTGAGGGCATGATATGCCAAGTGTCTTGGGGCAATTACTTTTTTCCTTGCACAAAGATTATCACCCTTTCGGAGATGAATAAGGAATTCTTTCAGTTCAAGTGTTGTCTATTATTGGGCAATCCATTCAAAACCATCCCCCATAGAATTGAACTAGGAAAAATTGAGGCGTATAGCCCTATGAGTACTTGTTATGCCTTGCATCCCCGTCCCTACATTTTGTGTGCAAAATGTTGGGTCCCCCTTTTTGTTTTCTATTTTTGGCTCTTGCCTTGTCTTTTTCCCTTGTTTCTTTGTTTTCCTTCCCCTAGTTTTCTTTCCCGCTGTGTTGGTTTTGCTTTTAGTTTTTTCCCCTTGTGTCTCTGGGACCCAGTCCCAGAGTTGGTCATTCTTTTTCCAGGAACCAGATTCCAAACTCTGGGATTCTCTGCCATGACGTCTTCTTTTCGCAAGAGGGTATGGTCACATGGAATCCCCGGGCCCAGAATCTGGAGGTCGGCTTGATTACAGAGTTTGTAGAAGGAAAGGTAACTTGCTTTTACCCCGGCTATAAATAGAAATCACCTATCATTTTCACAATTACCATGATTAAAACACTTAAGCAATTTGAGTGAATTTTAGACCGAATTTTAGAGCGATATCATAGCGATTTGAGCAGAGTCTAGTGCGAGCTATTTCCGAGCCATTCTGAACAATTGCAAGTGGTTTTTGGTATTGAAGGGTGATACTTTGAAAGTAGAGGTTGTTGTAGAGCATTCGTGGCCACTTTTTCTTCCTTCCTTTCTCTGGTTTTTAGGTTGGTGTTCCTGGTTCTTCCATTTTTCTGCTTTTCTTTGTTTTTGCTTCGTTTGTGTTTCTGTTTTTGTTTGTCCTCGTTTTGTTTCGCTTCCTTTTTTTCTGGTTTACTGCCCATTGGTGGGTCAGCTCTGCTAGAGGGTTGTTCACCCTCTGTACAGGTGTAGTATATTCTCTAGGTAGTGTAAGTTTTGTACATTTTATGCATTTTTATTTAGGTAGCGGCTCTGCATTTTGTGTATTTATGTACATTTGCTATATTTTAATGTATATCCTTCCATTTTGCATGTGTATACCTTTTGGCCCCAATGTATATATGTTTTATGTGTTGTATATGCTATGTATATCCACCTAGTTTCATAACTAGCTCATCGTGCTTCCTCTATTCTCATTCATTCGTGAGCTCATTCTAGGCAAGATACCACCTGGTTGAAACTTGGCTCTCGGCTAGTTTCAACCAGGCAGTTTTGTAGTTTTCTCTCTCCTCATAAACTAGCCTTAATGAATATCCCATTTACATCCCACATATTCATTCAAAACTATCCAAATGGCCTCCTCTTTTCATGTGTTCAGACAGTTGGCTCCGCCATCGTTGCCATAACTTCCATTTATTGCATAGCCACGTGACGTCCACATGGGTCTAACAGCTTGCTTTTTGGCACAACTTCTAATGGTTATTTTTTCAGACTCTGGGTCTCTTTCCCTCACTTGACTCATGTCTTGCTTCTACTAAGTATGGTGGGACCCCCGGGCTTGGATATTAGTTAAATTTCCAAGTTTGCAAAATATATATACTTTCCAGGATTTTTGAACTAAACTAACTTTTCAGGGAGAACAAGCGCTGCGGTGGTAAGATCCCTGAATCTTGGGGTATTGTTTATCTATACATTCTAATGGTCACCTTGCCTTGCAGGTTTCTAGAGCAATATACTTCCATCATGTCTGAGGCTTCCGCATCTTCACCACTCGGGAGTCTGGAACTTCCTTTTGCGGCGGTCGTAAAATCTAAAATGGAAAGGGCCTTGGAAAAATTGCCCCTCAGTATGAAATACATGAAAGATAACACCGTTGTGGGATCAAAGATCAATTCCAAAGTATAGTTCATTACCAACACCAGTGTCAGGATGTGGGCCAAAATGTAGGCCTTCGTGAAAATAATGTACATTCAGCGGCAGTCTAGGGATCCGTTGGTGATTAACGTCAGGGATTCCAGGATCCTCAAGGCCACCTATTTTCTGTGCTTAGTGCAGTCTCTGGAGTTAATCCTCACACTTGTAGCACATTGCAACTCTTCTATCTGGGCCTTCATGCTCGTAGCCCCAAAACCCATTGGGTATCCTACCCCTATGGTGTCTCTCGATGCTGCTACTTTCCAGATGGGCTTGGGGATCCCTTAATTTGACAAACCAGCTATGGTTACCAGAGTAGATGCCTTAGCACAGTTCAAACAGTTGGAGGAAGCATCCCAGATATACATGAATAACCACTGGCTCAAGACCCCAAAGAGGGATCCCAAGAGAATGAAGCTAGAACTCCCCCGGTCTAAATTTAAGGAAAGTATCTAGATGGGGATAACAACACTATCCTGGGTCTTTTGGAAACCCCATGCCTGAGAATTATTAGCATGGATGTACTATTTTCTGCTTGGCATCTCCACCAAGGGAGAATATTTTGATTGGGCCACCATCATCTCCAACCATGTAGATTCTCAATTTCTATAAGTGGTCCAAAAGCGGAAGTTTCATATGACCTCTTATGTTCTCTGGGCCCTGGTGCAACAATGGCCCACCACCAATGGATTACTTACATCGGGCATACTTGGGATTGGCCTAGGTTAGAAGGCTCCCTGGGAATATTTCCCACAAATCCAATGGGAGGCCAGTTTCCCTAGTTTCTGCCGTATGAATGACACCTTTATCTATTACAACCTGCTCACACTTACCTAGGATGCAGGATACCACCTCTCTATAGAGGTGATGAATCTAGTCAGAAGTTACAACCATTATTATATATAGTTCCAGCAACATACATACATAAGGGTAACTGATTTCTCCGAGAAACCTTACTTGTTACCCAAATATTGTGGGAACAAGATAATTCTTTTAGAATATTACAGACAAATAATGGAGCTACATGCCTTCTACGCCTTGAAGAAGTTGACAAACATCCCATTCCCAATCACTTGTGGGAATTACTCATGTAGTCTGGCCATGGCCAAGGAAGCAGACAACGAGCTCAAAAGCTACAACTTAGTAGAATTATACTTGGCGCGGAAGAATTTTGATCCGCACGGAAAAATTGCGTCGGCACTTCCCTGGGCATCAGAGCCCCAATAATACCACATGGAAGACTTCTGGGAAGATTGCTAGGATGACATGGAAGTCCGGAGCCAGCATTACAAAGCAAAGGGGATTGATAAGTTGGCCCTCCCACCAGTGGATTGGAATGCCCAGGAGGGGCCCACCATTGAAGAGTTCACCTACAACATGGTCGAACACATCCATGCCTACTTTAAGAAGGTGTGCCCTGGGAGTGTTCACAGAGCTACCCAACCGGTGCCAAAGTTAACCCTAGAAGCCGAAAATTCTTCACTAAGAGAATATAGGGGAAAAGGAATAATGGAAACCCCAGCTCCATAGGAGACCCCCATTAAGGAGCAATTGAAACAATCGCTGGTAGCTTCCCAGCAAATGAAAGATAAATTAATCATGCGGCTGGCAACCCCGGTGCTCATGACTGGACCCATCCATTTGCCTTCTTCCCCTTCACTAGAAACACTAATGGAAAAGGCAACAAGAGTAGATCTAGAAGAAGAGAAGGTCCTGAGGGATGCAGGGCCACCTTTGGTCACCAAGAGGAAGAAAAGGCTTAATCCAAAGCCTAAAAAGGAGCCAGAGCTGGGGATGCCTCAGATCCCACAAGTTGAGATCCTTTCTTTCGACTCCCCGGAGCCAGAGAGTGAACCAGAGCTTGCTTATGTCCCGACCAATCCTCCCCTGCGGAATGAATTTGATGATGTTTTTACAATCGACGAGTTCGGGAATTTACAGGGGGACATTGAGCAGTCAGAGGCTGAAATCCCAGAGCAAGAAGAAGCTCCAGAACAAGAACCTGCATAGGAGCATGAGGAGTAGGTAGAAGAAGATAAAGAGATAGAACAAGAGATTGCCTCCAAAGTCCCAGAGATATAAGACATGGGAGTGGACCAACAAAAGCAAAGTGAAAAAATGGCACCAGCTGGGGGAACCAGACCTTTGAGAACAACCATAGCCCTAGTCGCCGTGTTCCAAGCGCCACTCCCAGAGGTGAAATTTGGGGAGGTAATCACTGCAGCCCAAACAATGAACCTTGGCCCATTTCCTCCCCCACTACCAAAAGATACCCCAATGGAAGAGGATATCCCAGTGACAGAGGCTGAGGCAGAATAAGAACAAGAAGAGGAAAACCCTAGGGAAACCAATGAGGACCCAAATGTCACTGAAGACATAGATGGGGCAAAAGATGCGGATACCACTGAAGAAAATATTTCTAGTGAGATAGAAGATACATGAAAGGAGCTGAGAGAGGCTCATAATACTGAAGGGGCACAAAAAGAGGTTGGGGAGAAGTCACAGGAACACATTCTGGCTACCAAGCCACCCCTGCTACCCCCATGGTTAATAGAAACCTGAAAGAGGAAGGCCCCCCCATCAACACCCAGAGCCCACCTTTCCTTGGTATAAATGATGGCTCAAACTCATAACCCACCAAAGGCCAAGAAAGCCCAGATAGTTCACACCCTGCAAACTGAGCCAGGCAGAGAAACAGTCGCGATGATAGCGACACCTTCCCCAGATGTGGATGAAGTGACGACAGAGGCTGGAGACTATAGTATCATAGAAGTATCATTGTGGAAGAGGGGAAAATAGGGTGAAGTAGACCTGTTGAAAGAGGAAGCCAAGGCAGTAGAGGCTCACTATGAAAAAGAGGCTCAGAAGCTCAAGGCAAAAAAGGAGAAAAATGTGAACCTTATGGGGTTGTTAACTGAGCTAGCCTGGCCTATCAATGTTATTCCTCTGGGGGGCCTCTACATCAAATATACCACTTCCACAAAGCGATGTAGATTCAATATGGGCGATGAAGAAGAAATCCCAAGCGGTCGATGAATGGGTTGCCCTACAAGTGGGAAATGTCTGACATTTCCTGGTATCCACCCTCCTGGATCTATATGTGGCCGACCATGTCTTACACTAGGCTAAGACCATCTTCAACATATGGGAGGGGGATATCAAAAATTACGAGGCATGGAAAGTTGAGTTAGAAGAACTCATCGGCCTCGGGGAGGAGATTGTCTCCGAATCTGGGATTTTGGGAGAAGAGTCATTTGATTTTGTGAAGACCCAACACTCCAGACTTGACCTCACATTGGGGGTAATCAAGTAACTGGTAGGGACTCTACGAGAGAAGATTAATACAACACAATATTCTTTTAATCTATACAAGTATTTTGTTTCAAAGGTCTCCGGGGCTGATCCATTCAGCACTGACACATACACACCAGAGGAGTATGTCTTGGGGAAGTTTGATGAGCTGATGGAGTTGAGGTATCAATCCCCAGAGGTAGTAGATGACTCTCAAATGACAATAATAACTCATATGGTACTCAGTGGTCACGATGAGACGAAGATGGCTGATGAGTTTAAGGGAAATGTTCTGGACCTGGAGGAACAGATTGAGGTGGCCAAGTACCAGAGGGCCAGACTTAAAGACATCGATGAAGATGGAATCTCCCATCTCCTCCAAGTCTTCAATGATAATAACAAATAATAGAGCTTCTCCGGGGGCTAGAGAAAACCTATGTGTTTTTGTATTCTTTATTCTTTCGGAACGTAAGTTCCTAGATCCCAGAGTCCCAGATCCTACATTTTTGTATTCTTTCGGTGATCTGTGTCCTAGTCCCCAAGGCTGACCGATCACTTTCAAAGTAGTTAATAAAGGTTGTTAGAAGGTAGTTAGCTACATCAAGGCATGTCATATCGGCAAGAGGTTTTCTGACAGTTGGTCTTCTCGGGGCGCTGCTTCAGATATATACCTGGCACATTGGAGGTAGTGCATCGCTTTTCCCATTTATGAGGCATGTAGCCTCGATCCCCAGGGGATCAATTTTCATCTTTCTTCTTCTTGGCTCCCTTCTCAAGGCTGATTCTTCTACTTCACTTCTCAATCTTTTCTTTTGACATGATAGGCCTATTCCATCTCTAGGTCTTTTGTAGAGTGGCACAGGTAGTAGCGGCCACTTGATAATATATTTTATTGTACAAATGTAACATAAGTTAGGGTTAGGGTGAGATGTAAATGTGTATAAATAGTAAGTCTAGCCCCATTCCAAGGGTTGGAAAAATTGATGATTTTGCAGTCCATAGTAATAGAAAAGTAGTATTTTCATTTTAGTTATAGAGCTCAATGCTCCTTGGTCTTTAAGCTTTCATTAGTTAGATGCTCCCTGGGAGCCACCATTGTACCACGCACTAGTGCTTGCTGGAAGAAATGTTAATGAAGAAGGGAGAGTTCTTGCAATGATGTTGTTGGTATTCTATCTTCTGGATTGATGATATTTTATGCTTTGTGTTCTTCATGTCCTTTTCTCTAACACTTAAAGTAGATTAACGACCTCCTTTCCCTTGCTACTGATGAAATATGAACTGATGGTTGTATGTTTCTTCGGTATTTAGTATAGTGTGTTAGAGTATTGTTGATGTTTTAAATGTTAAGCATAACTATAGGTAGATGAAGTACTTCTAACCCTACAGGATCTTTTTCAATTTATTTTCTAAGTGTAAGTGTGCTTGGAGAAACCTCACCTATTTGAATCCCCAGAGAGAACAAGTTGAAGAAACCAGCTATCCCCCTCGAAAATAGTCATATCTCCCAACTGAGCCCCGCACCGTCAAGACCCGACCCTCAGGTGCTTGGACACCTGGGGAATCTCATTTCCCTGGATAACCTTTGTAGGCAAAGTTGGCTGGTACCCCGGTACCCGGTGATAACTTACATCTGCTGGCGGACCCGGTCACCTAAGTCCCATCAACAATACCTAAATATGTGTAGTCTCACAAGCAAGATTCAAGCGGCGCCGCTCTACACATACCCAAGCCTGTTCAAGGAATGATGTTGAAATTTCATGAAAAAAACTGGCTCCATCTTCCGAGGCTTTATCCATTGAGGAAGCAACTATTTATAGTGAGTTGGAAGGGTTGGTGTAAAACCTATCCTCACTTGGGTTGTTCCTGGGAGATTTTTTCCTCAACCAGTAGGCCCTCTACTATTAAATATGCATACAAAGGATTGACAAGCTTTGGATGTCTAGATTTTTGTTTCTTCCAAAGAAGAAGAGCATACTCTCCTAATCTAAGCCATTTTCTCCCAAAACAAAGTCAAGCAAAACATTTCTTTCCCTCAAGCAATGTTGTGCCTGTTTTAGATGTTCCTATTTAATGAAAAAATGATGCTTGAAAATAAAGTTTGCCTTGTTCAATTAACTGCAATATTTAATGAGTTTGCTTGTTCAATTTCTATGTCCCAAAAGAAGTTATACAATTGAACTTGTTCATTTATCCCTCAATATTTAATGCTTTGTATTGTTCAATTACTGATTCCCAAATTGAATTAAGTGATGTGATTGCTTGTTCATTTACCCTCGATTCTTATCACAAATGTTAAAACAACGTTCGACTTTCTGATTTTCCTCAAGAGGAAAAGAGCATATTATCTGAATGTTTTAGTAAGTGTGAAGAAAAGGTCTTAAGTTTTGAAAAACTTTAAAAGGGGTTAGTATTTGAAAACAACTGAAAAATCTTGCAATCACATACGTTAGTAACATCTTCTGAGCCCTGAATAGAACTTGCAATCACTTGTTAAGTTGTTCAAGATGTCAAGAAACACAACTGGTTAAGCATTAGAATTAAGAAAATGAAGACCACAATAATGTTAACCAGATGCGAGCTAGGAATTCCAATATGTGAGGCAGGAAACTGGATGTGAATTTATGCTACCAAATATGAAATTTTGGTGACTAGATACGAGTCAGAATCGAATTCGATCTAGGAAATCCTAGATACGAGCCTAGAAAACCATGATACGAACTAGGAAGTCACGGTGTGAGAAAATCCACCAGATGCGAGCTTTTCCAACCAAATACGGACCTGGACCTGAAAATTGGGATGACAAATTGAGGAAAAATGATTAGAAAATGGGACCAAATTGGAAATTGGGCCCCACGGTGGGTGCCAAAAATGTGTATATATTTGTGCACCTACTACCTGTGACACAACACTTCAATAAGTCATTCTGTTAGTGAGAAATAAGGGTAATGAGCATATAAAACCCTAACATTGACCTATTGCTTTCTAACTAGGATGAGTTTAGAAAATAACATAACAACCCTCAGATTATGCTAATACCAGTGACATAAACAACCTATCATGAAAGATTCAAGTTTAAAGAAACTATTTTATTATTTAAGCATGCATATTAGTCTAAAAATGAGCATTATAACCATGCAAGAAAGTAACTATGGAGTGTGCATGAAGCTATGAAGGAATGGGTAGCATAACAATGCTTTAAGATTCCTTAAAAATCTTGGCATAACAACACTACTATTCAAAAATTGAGGCCCTTCTTATGAGCTCCAAATCTCTTCAATTTATAGAAGAATGGGAGAGAGAGAGGGGAGACAAGGTTCATTAATGGAGCCCGTAAGGTCATTAATGAAGTGTAAGAGCCATTAATGCCTTGGGAATTAATGAGGGATGGGCAAGAGGGAATATCCATTAAGGGGTCATTAATGAAATTCATTAAGAGGCATGAGAGGGAGTAAGGCTCAACTTGGCAATTTGGTCCTTAGAGAAGTCAAGCTTGAGAAAGTTGACTTTCTCAAGTGGGTTAAGTCCCTAATCACTTCCTTAATGGAATGTGACAACATTAGGAAGGGGGTTACAATTAGATTAGGATTAGAAGAATGCTTAGCAAGGGTGAAAGGGTTGGGAAAGGTTTGAACCTAAGGTCCAAGTGGTTGAGTTGGGTTAGGTTAGGGGTTTAGAGGAATATTAATGAAATAAATTAAACTTATTTAATTCATTCAAAAATAGGAAATTTAATTATTTAAACAACTTAATTTCTTTTTAATAATTAAAGGACTATAGCTAATTAATTAGATT
>MU223164.1:396307-411834 GCA_018584345.1 Thuja plicata
AGATGATTCTATTGTTTCAAATTATGTTTTTGATGTTGCAAATGCTGCTTATAATTTTGATGATTCAAATGACCCTTTTGATGATGATTCAAGTTATGTTTTTCATCCTAACATGAATTATGATGATAATACTATGCAAGAAGATTCTAATTCCGCTTTTAATTCAAATTCTGGTTTTGATACCTTTGACTCAAATTCTGGTTATAATACCTTTGATTTTGATTTTGATTTTGATTCTGATGTAAAATTTCTATTAAATTCTAAAAGTTATTGTTCTTATCCAGATTATACATTTACTAATTCAAATCTAGGTGGGCAATCCACTAGAAGTACTTGTTTTGTAGATTCAGGTTATAATGATACAGATTATGAAGACACTCCTTTTGACAACTTGGACCAACAACAATGTGAATCCACATCTTTGAAGCATTCACATTTTGCTCACTCACCATGCTACATAAGCAGATCAGTTTTACCAAAGAAAGTGTCTCACAACCATGCACATGTTGCAGATTACTGTAATAATTTTGGTCTCATACCCATCAAGCTCATTTCCCCAAGTAAAGATTAAAGGGGGGTGTTAGAAGTATAATCTTTGCTTGGTGAAATATATTATAAACCAAGGTAGTTTAGTTTAGTTTATTTATTATGTAAGTAGGAGATTCCTATAGAATCCCTACATGAACACTTGTCCTCTTTTCCATGTGTGAGGACATAATATTTATTTGTAATTTCTTTTTATTCCTAGATTCCTCCTTAAGAGGAAATAACACAAGTGGCACACACTTTATGAATGTGCCTCACATGCACATAGGAGTTACACTTCAAACTCCTTCTTCCATCTCTACTTAAGAGACGATTCTTCTCTCTTTTGTTTAAGTAGTTCATGCACTAGTAGCATTACTTCGTCACTTCAAGTGACTCATTTTGTATGAGCTTGGCTCTCATTCTCTCTCTCTCACATTCTTGGCAATTTGCCCATTCATATTTATTCACGGGGGTTTTTTTATGCTTTTCCCCCTTCCAAAATCTTGTCTCCTTGTTGTTTTTTTGGTGAATGCTCCTTGTTCTTTGTGCTAATTCATGGTAAATCTCCTATCTCCTGCTCATTGAATTAAACATTTCCTGTTTCTCTCTGTATTTCTGTTATTATTTTAACAGTTAAGTATTGGAAATGTTTTGTGATGCTCTTGTGAGTGGAGTGGAAGAATCTTTTGAGATCGAGTATATAAGTAAAGTTATTTTATGATGCAAAGATATGCGTGGAATGTTTGGATGCATTGTGATGTCAGAATCAGACAAAAGATGTTAAGAGATTTAACTAGACTACTTAAGCATAGAAGATGCTTGTAATAGTTCATATTGATAAATATTTGTCACAGACAGTTGTGTTTTGTAAGAGTAGTAGAGTCCTTGTATACCCCTAACAAGGTTTCTATCCTTTAACAAGGATATGTACTAAATGTAATATTCAGCTCCTAATAGGGCTAGGTCTCCTGACAGGGACACTATACTTTTTAGTGCATAATTTTTGGGTATCATCTCCACTGAGGTTTTCCCTTGGCCAAGGTTTCCTCATGAAAAAATCATGGTGTTATGAGTTATTTACTTTATGTGTATGTTATTCTTATTTCAGTAATTGCATGGTTAAGCTTGAAATTGTTAAGTTTGAAATTAAAGTGCTGTAATTTTGATTCACCCCCCTCTTAGTATTACTTAATCCTAACAATAAAGTCACACCATCCTATTGTGCCAACTGTAATACATTCCTTCTATCAAGAATAAGAAAACTATATTAATAGATGCATATCATATTGTAATCAAATTTCATACTTGGATATTTGTCTTTATACTCTGGATCAATTATAGTCGTGGTCTATGGTGCTACACTCTTGGAAGGTTTTAGGGGCATGGACATACTACTCTCTCCTCTCTCACAAATGAGCCTCACTACTAGCTTGTCTAATGTAGCTCTATGTGGGCATCTCCTCAAGGGAGTGGTATCTATGTCCTCCTCTTCCTTCAATCCTCCCCAGTCTCCTCCTCTGGGTTCCTCCTTGATCTCTCCTACCAATTTATCATCCCAACCCATCTCTTGATCCTCCTGGATCTCCTAATCATCTCTGTCATGTAGCCTTGGTCTACACCACTGACTTGGATCACCTATAGGGTAGTCATAGAGGAAGATAAGGGATACTCCATGATATCTCAAGTATCTAGTGTACTCCCTAAGTACTCAAGGATCTGGGACATCCTCCAGTATCGGGCTATCTCATCCCTCCTCTACCTCAGAATATGTCTCCTTTGTCTCATATGGTGTGGGCCTTGGTAAGGCCCTGAGCCATGATCTCAACCAATGAGGGTACATACACACACACACACACACACACACACACACACACACACACACACACACACACACACACACACACATATATATATATATATATATATATGGACACTACCCACAGTGCTCCCTATGGGAATCCAAATTATTATCTCCCCCTATCATAGTATAATGAAACCATAATATAGCTATGTCGTCCCTCTATCCATCTATCTCTTTGCATACATCTCATTTGCCTAGCAATACCTATCCAAATGTTCAGTCTCCTCTAGGGTCTCCATATGATATTGGTTATCTATAACCTATTGATGATGATACTCCAGTATTAAAAATTATCCCACTGCCACACTGAGCTCAATGGATATGAAAAATCTTGCAGATCTATCTAATTTATCTCTGTAGGGAATCTAGTTGGTCATGTACATGTAATGTGACTAAAATCTCATACCTAGAGTGGGTGTAGCTAATATCTTCCATTGGTATCAAGCAAACTTTCCAAGTTCATAATACAGATGTGCTAGCACGCTCCTACCCCATGAATATATAGGGCAGTGTCGCTTCATGGATTGAACTACATGTGTCAGCCCTGCCTAAAATGTGTTCCCTCTAAAATTTGGGGTCACTACACATGCAATAGTACAAAACATTAATTACCAACTGGGGGAACATCCTTTGTGGTGTAAAAAAATTCCTATAGGGATATCTAATGTTGTCGCTTGATTAGAAATATGTGGCCGAGGCAATACATTTGATGTACATAAATATCCTCATTAGATTGAGAGGTAGAAAGTTTTACGGTCCTCCCTCACACTGGTAGTCTCATGATGTGATAAACATCGTCCGAAATGATGGTCATATCTTTGGTGGGAAGATGAAAAGTGGAGGTATCCTCATCCCACCTCTCCATCAATGTTGTCAACAATGCACTATGATATCTAATCATTGGTAACCAATATGCCTAGTATATCATGGGAGTCCAAAGCATGGTGAGGTCCTTAGCCTCTAGATCATGTATTTGTGATCAAAGGTAGGAAATCACCTCAGTACTAGAATGTTGTCTTATCATTGGACAGTCTTGTAATCATACAAAAACAAAGGTGGATCAGTAATTGATAAACAAATATGATACTATTACAAAAATCTAACAACATTTCTATTCTAGGTGCAGAACGCCTGGGAGGGTGTAGAATGCTGCCTAGGATGTAGAACACCTGAGAGGGTGCAAAACACCTCTGAGAGTGTAGAATGCCTAGGAGGGTACAAAATTCTTGGGAGGGTGAAAAATGCTTGGGAGGGTACAAAATACCTTCCTAGGTTCAGAATGTCTAAGATCAAAAGACTGCCCTAATCTATGTATAATATTGTATCTATGAATTTAAAAAATGTTACAAAATAAGAAAATAGAAATGGTTCAAGACCTACCTCATATGTCAGTGTCCTCTCCTTGACGACTCATCTCAGATTCTTGATCCTCTTAAAACACACTAGTTTCCTGCTTGGTATCTTCGTTCTCCTTTTTTACAACTACAATAAGAAAAAAAAGGTATGAAAATGACATTTTAAAAGGTGATTTACCTACTATAAGTCACTTTAGTCATGTGCATTTTTAACTTTCAA
This sequence comes from Thuja plicata, assembly GCA_018584345.1. Taxonomy (NCBI): domain Eukaryota; kingdom Viridiplantae; phylum Streptophyta; class Pinopsida; order Cupressales; family Cupressaceae; genus Thuja; species Thuja plicata. The sequence goes on from MU223164.1 coordinate 400,272, forward strand.
TTAAATTTTTCAATCCTAACTAATGCTTCTCTTTTCTTAATCAATCATATCTTGATATAGAAAGATTTTATTCTCACACTGTTCATTGTGCTGAGATTGTGATTCAATTTCTTAGCTATATTAATGCTCTATAGTTGGTTTTGATTCCATCTTGAACCCTATTGATAGCATTTTCTACACTTTTGCATTCACAATTCATTGCAGTAAACATGATACCCTATTTCACCTTCCTGACTAGCAATTTGAAACAAGGGGGCATACAACTACTTGGAAATTTCATCACCTTCTTTAGTAAGCCCTAGGTGGTTTTTGATTTCAAACTAACAAAGTGGTTTTGAAAAATGAAGATCCTAACATTTGTGTAGGTATTGAGCATTGGGGACTTGTATTCGACAACTTTGGAATATCCTTTTTCTTTTATTATTTATGTACTTTAGCTTGCATATGCACATAGTGTCATATCCAACTAAAGTGGGGGCTAAATGTACTATCTAAAATTGTAAGCACCTCACTTGTGAACAATTTTATAAATGTTTAGCACCCTCTTTAGTATGTTTCAATATAGTTTACATTATAGGACTTCACATATGCATTTAATGAACACCTAAATTTAAATTTTAATAATCTTTCTCTCTCTAATCTTTTGTAATATTGAGGAAATCTCTTGTTTCTAAGAAAGATCCTCCTTTTTCATCCAATCCAATATTTTGTTTAATCTCTTAGGCCCTATTACATAATTAGTGGCATCTTTCTTATCTCCTAACTCTAGAACTAGCTATTGGCCTAAGACCTATACCCTATGGCTACATGGGACCTCTGGGTTAAATTTGGACCTTTTTCCTAGGGTTCAGAGCATTTGGAACATTGTGCACTTGGGTGGAGAATGTTTCAAACATTGTGCACCTTGGGTTATGGGCCCAAATTTGAATTGTGACCCAGGGTTGACATTTTGAAGGTATTTCCAGATCTACAGTTGGCCTCTACATTTGGATCTTTCCAATTTTCTATAAAATAAAGTATGATGCTTCATTTTCAATATATGAAATCAATTTCAAGGTGAAGACCCATATTTGAATCTATCTCATGAAGTGAAGGCTTTTGGATTCAAATTTATAACAGATCTTCATCAAGTGAATCTCTCAATTAATGATCATTCTATCATTTCAAGTGTTAGTGAACAGTTTTTCCCAAGATTTTAACTTTGAATAGGGAAAATCCTGATAAACTAATTGATTGAATTCCTAACAAAAGATAAGGAATTCTCTGCTTTATATTACTTTACGTTATGCAAGGTCCAACTAACCTTTTCTGAAAAGATAATCACTACATCCTCTTCTGAAGGAAAATCTTTTCAATGAGTATTTTACTAAAAATACTGAAAAGATTGAATCAATCAACTCATGAATATGAAAAGAATGTGTATACTAAAAAACCACTTAATTTTAATAACCAAAATCATCCACATGATTGAATATTAAATTTGACAAATAGATGAGCAATTTAAATTCCCCTCTCGTAACCTTTAAACTCCAAAACAACAAGTTTCCAATGTGCAACAAAGAAAAGCTACACTTTCACAAGTAATTGATATCCACAAGAACATGAATCATTGCAGAGTAAACAATAGTATCTAATCCAAAAACTCCAACATATAAAACTGTAGAATTTTATATTACTTTGCCACAACTTCAGCAAAATATATTCAAAGTTTAAAGCATAGAATACTTAAACAAAAGTAGTTCTAATTTAGTATCTATGGAGAGATGAACCCTTTTAGATGTTAGCTATTACATATTTATACTTCTCAGGACTGGATAACTGTATCCAAAATTACCCCGCTAGGAGTAAATAGTTTTTCGGTTAACATAACTGTGTTAACTGATTGCAATAAAGGAAATAAAACAGAGAAAGAAAAAGATGCCAGTATCTAACTACTGGGTTCCATGTGTCACAAGGTGTTGTCCACACCAGCCGCAATTCTTCTGGCTTTCCAGGTTTCATATGCAGCGGTAAACATAGAGATAACTGATTGATGAGGCAAGCCAATGTAGGCGATCCTCTTTTTCCAGACCTCCTTTTCTTTCTTCAACTCTGTTATGTTTTCCTCATAAATTTCCAAGTGTTTCTGGTTAATTATTAGCATAGCTTCAGTATGCACAACATTTAAAAAATCTTGCCTTGCAAGTGTCTTCCTTTCCTGAATTTCCAAAAACTTTTTCTGTATCTCCTTAATTACATATTCCACAGGGGGCACGGAGTCACTATCTTCACCTATGCAATGTTTGCAAAACCATTTTAGATCTCCCTGAATTATTTCATCTTCGAGCTTGAGACTAGACAGGATCTCCCTGATTTCTGCTACTCCTTGTATGAGCGCCTCATTTCGCCACTCGATGATATATTTAATTACATAGATGGTTTTTTCATCCAAACCAGCCACAGGGCATTCAGAGAAGAACCTCTGCAGCCCAAATTCTTGTATTTCCTCAATCCATAATACTTCTTTTACCCAATTGTTTCTTTCTTTTTCATACCCTTCTATGTTTGTCTCGACCTTCTTGATAATGGCAGTAGACTCTTTCAGAACTATGTTTAAAAGGTTTACTTGTTTCACCATTTCATCCAAGACGCATTTCAACCATTCCTCCAACGTCTTCGTGACAGCTTTGCACTTCTGCAGGTTGTCAAGAAATCGTTGATTGGCCAAAGATGTGATATCAAAAATTGTGGACATTTCATTTAAAGGCTCAGGTTCTAGATGAAGGATGGTGTTGATGTACTGAGCCATGCTTTTCATTTCCTCTTTCATGTCTTTCTTATCTTGGGCATCCTTCCACACTCTATTTGCGATCTTTTTGTTGGATGCTTCAAAGATTTTCATGTCTACAGTTCAGCTTCCTTTCCGGAGATCTATTTTAGACACCTGGCAGTCTTGAGGAGCCAGATCTTCATGAAGGCTATCTTGAGGGGGCTTAGCAATTTTTTCTGACCAATGACCAGTTCTTTTGTCAAAGTTAATTCTAGACTCTGTTCTGGCCTTCTTTGCTTTTGAGGGCTTTCCTAAACACTTGCTTACTAAATCGTTCATAGGCATTGAAAGCGGTACCATACTCCTTTTACTTTCAATAGAGGTCTCTAGCCATTTAGGCATGGTAGGGTCTTTACCAGGTGTGGGGGAAGTATTGGTTAAAGCAAGGGTGCTCATCTATGTATTTCACCTTCAGCCTCTCTTTGAGGATCTGCCACGCTATCTACCATAGTAAGACTGGGAGTTTGATCTATTGTTGTTTTGGCCTCAGAGGGATCCAGATCAATAGTTACTCTACCCTTTCCTTTATCTTGTGCTACCCTTCTGCCTTTGGTATTTGAATGGGTAATTCTTCTGGTACTCACCACTTCTTGTTGAACTTGAAGTTGAATCTATGACGCAACTGCTTCAACTTCAACTTTTGCAGAACTTGCAATAGGATTACCAACACAAGGATCAGGAGTAACATTTATCTCTTGGTCAGAATTCTTTTGTCTAATTTTCAAGTGTTTTCTCAGGGTACTATGGGTGGCTCATTGATTCCTCTTTGTTTTCAACCAATCTTCAGTTCTTCTCAAAACTTTTGATGTACGGGAGAGCAAGTCATCTTCTTCCCTTTTACTCCAATCAAGTTTAGGGATCAATAGACATTCAATTTGTTTGACATAAAGATGATCGACCACCTCTTCATTTTCATCCTCCTTTATTCTGCTAGTGCTGAGGTTGACTTTGAACAACTATATCTGGTTCACAGTTAACCTTTACCACAACCTTCTCCTTATTTCCTATTCATCTTAACAATTGGCCCAGTAGTCCTCCAGGTGGGGAACATGGATAAGTGAAACTGCATGTTTGATATTATCCTTAGCAAAACCCATATAATCAAAATCTTTCCTAGCAGAATAGGGCTTGAGACATAAATTGGACAATATTGTCTTTGTCAATGCAGCTTGCTTGAAACTAGGGCATCTGTAGTGACCGATTTCAATAGGAAAGAGGAAAGCAGGTGAATTTTTGGTGGTTTCAGATGAATCCATCACACATACAAGTTGCCTAAATATTTTGGACAAAATAATGTTATCGAGACAATAACGTGGCAACCTAAAAGGTTCTCTGATGAAGCCCCCGACTTTGAGGTGTGTGAACCTGGAAAACTGAGTATAAAATAAACCATAGATTTTAATGTCCTGCATGGACTCTTCAAAAAGTTTGCTATTTTCATGACCTTGAAGTTCAAATATGAACCTCACTGAGAAACACATCATTTACCCTCTGGAACTCTTTGCAAGGCTCGCCAACCTGGAAGGCTTGCGTAATACTGGTAGATGGTCATTTCATCTGTCCAGGGCTCATGAGGGAGACCTTCCCATTCTTTAGACACAACTAAGATGTAGACCAAAAAGGAAGACAAGAAAAATGAGCCAAAATTGCTTACAACTAGTAGACCTTTATGCAAACCTTCAGCTATTAAGTCAGCCCATTCGATAAATTTTTCTCCTTCAACAATCTTCTGGATGAAGAAATACATCCAACTCTCCCAGTGAAAGGCATGATAATTTCCTTTTACTCTGTTCAAAAGCAGTACAATGTCGGTGATTTCTTTAATAAAATTCTCAATGGTTAATGGCTTGGGCATCCTTGAGCCTCCAAGAGCCAGTTTTAGGAGCCATGTTTGAGCTACGATAGAGTCATAGCTCTTCTTGTTGTCACTATATAAGTGTTCAGCCTCATCAAATGTCCAAGGCTCATAGGGTTCTTTATGAGGAATTATCAAAGCTAAACTAACACTAACCCTATTTATTCTTGCTAACACTTCACCTGTAATCTTCCTGATACACCTGGTATTAGGGTCATAACATTTTGCACATTCGATAACCAGCTCAGGGCATCCTATGGCCGATGGGAAAGCGGGAGCTTCGACTAACCCACTACTAGCTAGATTTTGGTATATGGGCCCTGGTTGAACATTTTTAATCCACTCTAACATCTTGGTTAGGCTTACATTTACCAGAAAGGTATCTTAACTTTTAGGGAAGGAGCTTAATAAGCATGGTTTCTCTGGTTTGGGCAGCTTGGGCCTAAAGAGGGTCATGGCTTGTTTGAAAAGAAAGGTTTGCAGAAATAAAGAAAAATTGAAACACTTCTAACCAAAACTAGGTGCAAGAAAAATGACAGAGAAAACTGTATAATGAACTCACCGTTTACAGCAAAGCCAAGCACTCCAGCCCCTTTTCTTACTAGTTGACACTTGGAAATTGAGAATGACCAGGTAAAAAATTATACTAGAAAAGAAGGGAATTTAAGGAGTGATTTGAGAAATCTTAGGACAGATATGGAGTAGGAAAAGGAATTAATACCAAGCATGTTGAATGTACTTGACAGGACTTGCAAGGCTTCTTTTAGTTAATTCCCATCAAATCTGCATGCTGATCAACTTCCCATGATGTCAGCAGATCTCTATTTTTCATTTTCTGAAAACCAACTATGCTTGGCATGCATTTTCCTAGCTGTCATATTCATTTCCTTTCACATCTTCAGTACTGATAGGAGGTGGGAACCATTCTTTTGTTTAGAAAATCATGTCCATTTCTTTCAATAAAACACCTGTGAGAAAGAAAGAAAAACTTCATCAGAAGACAAACAGAGTCGAAGTTGAAGTTGAAGTTATTCACTTGACTCAACTTCAACTTCAACTTCAACTTTGCACAAGTTGGTTCGGGCTGACGAGGAAGAACATTTGAATTCATTGGGTGAAGAATACTGGATTGAACTTGAAGTTGAAGTATGGTATAGGTTCAAGTTCAGCTTGAAGTTGGCAGGTTAGGATTTGGTTGATATTATTAACATGGAAAAAACATGGGGTAACAATTGGCTCCGATTGGGGAATAAGACTATAAAGGATCAAATATGAACTTATGATCTTTGGTTTCAAAGAGTGTCTTTAAGCTGAATTCAACTAAAAGGGACACAAAAAATAGAAAATCTGAAGAAAAAGACAAGAAAGGAACAAGGCAGGGGAAAATGCGTATTTACAATGAAGGCAGCAAGGAAACCTGAAGATGGAAAAGCTTAAGATCCTATGCATTATAGGACAAGGGTAGATCATCACCATTAAAATATTTTAGCTTGAATGCATTGGAGCCCAATTCTTGAGATATGACAAACGGTCCCTTCCACAAACTTTCAAATTTGGTGTGTTCCCCTCTAGGTTATCTTCTTTTATCCCATAATAACACTTTATCTCCTTCCATAAATTTTTGAGGTCTTGCTTTCCGATAAAAAATTCTCTTCACCCTTGCTTGGTGCTCTATAATGTGATCCACTAACTCTCTTCTTTCCTCTTCAATCTTTTGAAGGTACATTATCCACTTTTCAATAGAACTAGAAAACACCCCATCTTCTATTACCTTTTGCAGGTTTTTAGCGGCCAACTCTAAAGGTAGGGACAACTGTGCCTCAACTTTGTAAACTAATTCATACAACCATTTATGCCAGTCCCTCCCTCTTTCATCTACCAATTTTTTCATGATATTGATCAGATTTTTGTTTGTGGACTCAGCCCATCCATTACCTTGGGGAAAATAATCAGAGGCATGTGATAAATGGATGCCATGGTCATAGCAGAATAACTGAATTTCTCTAGACAAGAAATTCTGAGAATTTTCATTTACTATCTTGATTGGTACCCCAAAGTGAGTCAGAATATTCTCTGTTAAGAATTTACACACTACCTGTGATGTCGTAGCTTTGATAGGAATCGCTTTGACCCATTTGGTAAAGTAGTCTGTGGCAGTGAGAATATGAGTGTGACCGGCACTGGAGTTTGGGTTGATGGGGCCAATAAAGTCTAATCCCCACTGTTGGAAGGGTTCTTCTATAATTACTAGTTTCAGGGGAAGAGCAGCCAGGTGTGGTTTGCCGGTAAACAACTTGCACTTTTCACAATCACCTACCCATTTATAAGTGGATTTGAACATACCTGGCCAATAATAGCCACTCCTTATCATTTTAAAGGCCATTACCGTGGAAGAAAAATGTCCTCCATAATCTTCACTATGGAAGGTCTTGAGTAGCTTCTCTTGTTGGTCTGTATCTACACATCTCAGGAACATTCCATCTAGACCTCTTTTGTATAGGATGTCATCTACAATCATGAACTTCTCTGCTTTGAGCTGAATATTTCTCTGGTCCTTTCCTTTCAAGTGATCTGGACATTTCCCGTAAGTCATAAAATATGCTATGTCTGAGAACCATTCATCTTTCAATCCAACTAACAAACAGCTAGGATAGGCTTCTTCTTCTCTATTCTCTGCCATTAGTCTGCAGAGTCCTTAACCTTGAACCAAATTAGAGGGTTTGATATCAATGTCAAACTGTTGCACCTTTGATACCCACGTGGCTCGGTTGTTTACAACTACATCTTGTTGTGTAAGGATGCTCTTGGCTGCTACAAATGGGATGTAGACTACATAATGTGAATGAAGGATATAGTACCAGAACTGCTTCATGGCTTTCACAACAACAAAGGCTTGTTTCTCAACTTGAGAATAACACAACTCATGTGTCTTTAGAGGAATACTCATAAAAGAAATAGGTACTTTCTCATTCTTTTCATCTTTCTAAAGTAGGATGCCAGACTAAGTATGCTCCGATGCATAAAAAGACATTACAGAATCTTTCTTAAAATATGGATGAAAAAGGATAGGTGCTTTTGCAATAGCCTCTTTCACTTCTTCAAATGATTTTACTTCCAAATTGTCCCATTTAAAATTGTGCTTCTCACTTAACATTTTTTCCATAGGTTTTGTAGTTTCAGCGAAATTAGGTACGAATTTTCTGAGAAAGTTTATCTGACCAAAGAAAGATCTGACGTCGTTACGGTTAACAGGAAGACACAACTGCTAAATTGCTTTTACTCTTTCTAGGTCAATCTTGATCCCTTCCTTGGAAACTATATATCCTAATAGCTTCCCTTCAGTAACACTAAAGATTGACTTCTTGGGGTTTAGTGAGATTCTGTGTTCCTGATACTTTTGCAGTACTTCTCTTAGATCTTTCAAATGCTTTCTCTTCTTCTTCAAGAATACGGTCATATCATCAAGATAGACTGTAATTCTTTTATTTAGAAGATGCCCAAAGGTTGAGTTCATTTCCCGTTGGAAGGATTGCACCAACATTTATTAACCCGAATGATATTCTTTGATAAGTGACAGTACCCCAAGGGGGTGTAAATGTCATCTTAAGTTGATCTTCCTCAGCAACTCCTATCTGGTTATAGCTGGAGAATCCGTCAAGAAATGACATCATTTCTAAGCCAGCTACTATTTAGAGAATCTGGTCCATTATGGGCAGAGCAACATTATCCTTTAGGCTTGCTTGATTCAGGTTCCTAAAGTCTACACAGATCCTTATCTCTCCACTTTTCTTCCGTATGGGTACTATGTTAGCTACCCATGTGGAGTGGTGTATTGGGAAAATTATGTGAGCTTTGAGCATCATATCAATTTCTTTGAATATTGCATCTGAAACCTTTGGGTTATAAGTCCTTAATTTCTGTCTAATAGAATAAATACCTGGCTTTAGAGTGATATGGTGCTTGAACTGGCCTCCCCTGAATGTTTTCAAGTCTTCATATGACTAGGCGAATACATCTATGTATTCTTTCAACAACTCAATGAGTTTTATTTTCTCACTTGTATCACAATAGGTCCCAAGATTCACCATCTTAGGATTGTCCTTATCTCCTAGGTTGACCTTCTCATAGCCACCACTTTCGACCTCTTTGGGAAATGAATTTTGAGCTGAGAAAGTGTCCCACTTTTCAAAGAGCTTCTCAAGTTTGACTATGCCTTTAGGTATCACATTACCTTTTAGCTGCATTATACCTTCCATCTCCTCACTAGTTGTGTCAGGACAAAAAATTCCTACATTCTGACTCAGAACCTTCAAAATAATTAATGACAAACTTCTCCATACTTTGTAAGAAAGCATTAATGTGAGAGTCATCTTTGAATACTTTCCATGAGTTATTTTTGTTAGGGACGCTTGGCCTATGGATAATCTCAATAGTATATTTGTCAGCTATAAAGTCATGATGAGGAATTAGCAAAGAAGCCGACACTGCCAAGGAATCTGCTCTGGCGTTAAGCTCTCTAGGTATTGATTCGATAGAAAAAGCTTCGAACCCTTCAAGTTCATCCCATACTCATTTTCTATAGTGCCTTAGTCTTTCATTTTTCACCAAGAAAAACTTCTTGACTTGTTTTACTATTAACTCAACATCTCCCTTCTCCTTTAGCAATTTAATATTCTTCTTTTTTGCCTCTTCCAACCCCAGAAGCAAGGCTTCATATTCCGCTGTATTATTTGTATTTTCAAAAGCCAACTTAAAAGAAGAAGGGAAATTATGACCCAAAGGGGAGACTAACACTATGCCAGCTCCTGAACCACTCAAGTAGTAGCTTCCATCAAACTCTAACACCCAAGGTGTATCTGCATCTTCTGATTGCATACCTACTTCTTTAGTTTCAGACATAATCAAATAATTAGCAAAATCAGTTTCCTGGTAGAGGATTTGAGATTTAGGGTCATCATATGGGAAAAATGTATATTTAGACTTGGCTTTAGGTAACAAGGTTACTATTTGCCTCCCAATGGGTATGACAGCTTGGGACCAATCCATCTTGACTTCTCCTCCCAAATCCTGACAGAAAGTTCTGCTAAGGAGCATGCCGTAGCTAGTAGGGATATTTACCACAAGGATGGTAAGCTTTATTATCTTCTCAGGAAAAGCCGCTAAAGAGACTTGAGCATCCTTGATTTGACCTATTAGGGGTACCTTCTTGGAATCCATTGAATAACATCTACCAAAAGTCTTGGTTAAAGGGAGGTCAAGGGCTTTAGCTACTGCAGATGGCATTATATTATATGATGCCCCTGAATCTATGATACAATTTCTTAATTTAAAGCCATGGAGAAAAAGGGATACATAGAAGGGATCATGTTTTTCTTTATAGGATGTTTCTGGGCTTACCTTGTTAGGCTGAATCTATTCTTTATGATAGTTTGGCTTCTTGGTTTCGGTTTCTTTGCTAGAAGAAATTCTATTTGTCTGCTTAGTAGATACATCAGGTGAAGGTTGATGAACATACTCAAATAATTTTTTGAGCTCACTAGGATTCATTCTCAAGTATTCAGCAGGAGATATTTGTATTCTAGATGTTTTGCAAAACTCAACTATATCAAATGATGAGTTAAGATCAGACCTTTTTAAAATTTGAGTTAGAGGAGACTGAGCTTGTGATGACTTACTCTTGCCTTCGCCTCTGGCTTTGAAATCTTTTGCCTGAGTAGGAATTGCAGTATTTTTGAATTGAAGATCAGCTTTGGCTCCCTTCTTCCCTCTAGTCAGCATTGAACATGAAGATTATTCCAAAGTTAAAATAATGTCACCGCCTCTATCTGAGTCAGATTTGTACTCAAGGAAGTAACTCACGGAGTCGCCAGGTCCTTCAGAATATTCTTCTTCTATTATTACATTTGTTGTGGCTACTTTTTCTGCTTCAAGCTGTTCATGCCTCACATTTTCTGGATGTGTAGCCCCTTCATGATCACTAGTAAGGTGAAAGATGCACATGTTGGTTTTGCTAGGAGGGGGATCAATTTGCAGTCTCTGTTGACTAGGGGGAAGGCTAAATTGTCTTCCTTGATTAGGAGCATTTTGGCTGGGATATTTCCTTGGGATATCCTGATAAGGAAATGAAGCTTTAGGGAGTTGTTTCTTTACTGCTATAAGATCATTTGCCAGTTTCTGAATTAGTGAATCATTTGAAGAAGAAGAAGATGTTGAGGCTTGAGAATTTGGTATTTGCACATCTTTCTTCCATTTTCCAGATATAATAAGATCATCTTCTAACTCTATGGTGAGAGTTTGGGATGCTCCAAGAGTAGCAGGATTGGCTCTTTTTAAAGGGAAAGTGACATCTAGGGGCATGGCATTCAAAAAGAAACCTTTTTGGTTTTCATCACTTGGTCTACTAATAGTGGGTATCTGATGCAAGGCTTTGTTGAATCTAGCTACAAATTCCCGCATGGGTACCTATATTTCCTTTTTCATTTGGCCAAGCTGGATGAGTAAAGAATTAGCATCATCAGTTGACTTGAACCTAGCTTCAAATGTAGTCTTCATAGTATCCCAAGAAGTGATAGAGGCATTAGGTAAATGGTGAAACCAGTCAGCCGCTAAGTCAATCAGGGTCTGAATAAACAATCTTATAGCAACATCTTTTGTTGCTACCACCAAGACACCACATGCGGTATTAAAATCATTTAGATGTTCTTCGAGAGACTTCTTTCCATCGCCACTAAATTTGGGGAGGACTTCTCTTGCTCCTTTAGGTAATCTTCCTAAATTACCTTGTAAATGTAGAGGACCTACTGTAGCACCCCAGGGTTGATTTAGAGCCATTCTTGGTTGTCTAAAATTGAGAGGGAGAATATTAATTGTAGAGGGAATCAGAGTCCCAGGGATAATCA
>MU223164.1:411884-451728 GCA_018584345.1 Thuja plicata
GTAGAGGACCTACTGTAGCACCCCAGGGTTGATTTAGAGCCATTCTTGGTTGTCTAAAATTGAGAGGGAGAATATTAATTGTAGAGGGAATCAGAGTCCCAGGGATAATCAAAGACTGAATGGATGGAAATTGGCTGTCTCCTCTAGGAGGGGATGATGGTCTACTAGTGGTTTGAGCTTTCTTTCTCCTCAAAGTAAGATCAGGTTTAAAATGGATTCTTGCTAGAGCTTCAAAATCTTGATCTACTAGACCTTTGAATTCGTAAGTCTGAGTATACCTTTTCTCTGCCAGGGTGATAGAAAACACTGCAATTTTGATCAAATTAGTTATTTACACTGGCGACTCTTGCTACCACTGCTTCTTCTTAGGCTACAAGAATTCCCCTGACCCTCTCGGCTATTTCTTCTTCTCTCTCTAACACCCATTGTACTTGGAGGTATTGTTGATTGCTGACTTGATTGGCCCAAACACAAGAGTTAAGATCAGAGATAATGTCTTCTTGTGTATCTAGGAAACCTAGATTGGGTTGCAGAATAGGCACGTGATTATGATTAGGGAGAACCATTGTCTGAAACTATATAATTATTGAGAACTTTAGGGAAAGGGATTCTGCTTTTGCACTTTCCCCAGTAGAGTCGCCAAAAAATGTTAGTGAATAGTTTTTCCCAAGATTTTAACTTTGAATAGGGAAAATACTGATAAACTAACTGATTGAATTCCTAACAAAAAATAAGGAATTATCTGATTTATATTAGTTTACGTTATGCAAGGTGCAGCTAACCTTTTCTAAAAAGATAATCATTAAATCATCTTCTGAGGGAAAATCTTCCCAATGAGTATTTTATTGAAATACTGAAAAGATTGAATCAATCAACTCATGAATATGAAAAGAATGTGTATACTGAAAAACCATTCAATTTTAATAACCAAAATCATCCACATGATTGAATATTAAATTTGAGAAATAGATGAGCAATTTAACTTCCCCTCTCGTAACCTTTAAACTCCAAAACAACAAGTTTCCAATGTGCAACAAAGAAAAGCTAAAATTTCACAAGTAATTGATATCCACAAGAACATGAATCATTGTAGAGTAAACAATAGTATCTACTCCAGAAAGTCCAACATATAAAACTGTAGAATTTTATATTACTTTGCCACAACTTCAGAAAAATATATTCAAAGTTTAAAGCATAGAATACTAAAACAAAAGTAGTTCTGATTTAGTATCTATGGAGAGATGAACCCTTTTAGATGTTAGCTATTACATATTTATACTGCTCAGGGTTGGATAACTTTATCCAAAATTACCCTGCTAGGAGCAAATAGTTTTTCGGTTAACATAACTGTGTTAACTGATTGCAATAAAGGAAATAAAATAGAGAAAGAAAAAGATGCCACTATCTAACTAGAGGGTTTCATGTGTCACGAGATGTTGTCCATGCCAGCTGTAATTCTTCCGGCTTTCCAAGTTTCATATGCAGCGGTAAATGCATAGATAACTGATTGATGAGGCAAGCCAATGTAGGTGATCCTCTGTTTCCAGACCTCCTTTTCTTTCTTCAGCTCTGTTATCTTTTCCTCATGCATTTCCAAGTGTTTCTAGTTAATTATTAGCATAGCTTCAGTATGCATGACATTTGAAAAATCCTGCCTTGTAGGTGTCTTCCTTTCCTGAATTTCCAAAAACTTTTTCTGTATCTCCTTAATTACATCTTCCACAGGGGGCATGGAGTCACTGTCTTCACCTGTGCAATGTTTGCAGAACCATTTTAGATCTCCTTGAATTATTTCATCTATGAGCTTGAGACCAGACAGGTTCTCCCTGATTTTTTCTACTCCTTGTACAAGTGCCTCATTTCACCACTCGATGCAATATTTAATTACATATATGGTTTTGTCAGCCAAACCAGCCACAGGGCATTTAGAGAGGAACCTCTGCAGCCCAAATTCTTGTATTTCCTCAATCCATAATACTTCTTTTACCCAATTGTTTCTTTCTTTTTCATACCCTTCTATGTTTGTCTCGACCTTCTTGATAATGGCAGCAGATTCTTTCAGAATTGTGTTTAAAAGGTTTACCTGTTTCACCATTTCATCCAAGATGTATCACAACCATTCCTCCAACGTCTTCGCGACAGCTTTGCACTTCTGCAAGTTGTCAAGAAATTGTTGATGGCCGAAGACGTGATATCAACAATTGGGGACATTTCATTTAAAGGCTTGGGTTATGGATGAAGGATAACGTTGATGTACTAAGCCATGCTTTTCATTTCCTCTTTCATGTCTTTCTTATCTTGGGCATCCTTCCACACTCTGTCTGAGATCTTTTTTTTGGATGCTTCAAAGATTTTCATGTCTACAGTTCAGCTTCCTTTCCCAAGATCAATTTTAGACACCTGGTAGTCTTGAGGAGTCAGATCTTCATGAAGGCTATCTTGAGGGGGCTTAGCAATTTTTTCTGACCAATGACTAGTGCTTTTGTCAAAGTTAATTCTAGACTCTATTCTGGCCTTCTTCGCTTTTGAGGACTTTCCTAAACACTTGCTTACTAAATCGTCCATAGGCATTGAAAGCGGTACCATACTCCTTTTCCTTTCAATAAAGGTCTCTAGCCATTTATGCATGGTAGGCTCTTTACCAGGTGTGGGGGAAGTATTGGTTAAAGCAAGGGTGCTCATCTGTGTATTTCCACCTTCAACCACTCTTTGAGGATCTACCACGCTATCTGCCATAGTAAGACTGGGAGTTTGATCTGTTGTTGTTTTGGCCTCAAAGGGATCCAGATCAATAGTTACTCTACCCTTTCCTTTATCTTATGCTACCCTTCTACCTTTGGTATTTGAATAGGTAATTCTTCTGGTACTCACCACTTCTTGTTGAACTTGAAGTTGAATCTGTGGTGCAGCTTCTTCAACTTCAACTTTTGTAGAACTTGCAATAGGATTACCAACACAAGGATTAGGAGTAACATTTAGCTCTTGGTCAGAATTATTTTTTCTAATTTTCAAGTGTTTTCTCAGGGTACTACGAGTGGCTAATTGAGTCCTCTTTGTTTTCAACAAATCTTTAGTTCTTCTCAAAACTTTTGATGTACCGGAGAGCAAGTCATCTTCTTCCCTTTTACTCCAATCAAGTTTAGGGATCGGTAGACATTCAATTTGTTTGACATAAAGAGGATCGACCACCTCTTCATTTTCATCCTCCTTTATTCTACTGGTGCTAAGGTTGACTTTGAACAACTATATCTGGATCACAGTTAACCTTGACCACAACCTTCTCCTTATTTCCAATTCATCTGAACAATTGGCCCAGTAGTCCTCCAGGTGGGGAACATGGATAAGAGAAACTACATGTTTGATATTATCCTTAGCAAAACCCATATAATCAAAATCTCTCCTAGCAGAATAGGGCTTGAGACATAAATTGGACAATACTATCTTTGTCAATGTAGCTTGCTTGAAACTAGGGCATCTGTAGTGACCGATTTCAATAGGAAAGAGAAAAGCAGGTGACTTTTTGGTGGTTTCAGATGAAGCCATCACACAGACAAGTTGCCTACAGATTTTAGACAAAATAATATTATGGAGACAATAACGTGGCAACCTAAAAGGTTCTCCGATGAAGCCCCCAACTATGAGGTATGTGAACCTGGGAAACTGAGCATAAAAGCAACCATAGATTTTAATGGCCTGCATGGACTCTTTAGACAGTCTGCAATTTTCATGATCTTGAAGTTCAAATACCAACCTCCCGAGAAACACACCATTTACCCTCCAAAACTCTTTGCAAGGCTTGCCAACCTAGAAGGCTTTTGTAATACTGGTAGATGGTCATTCCATCTCTCTAGGGCTTATGAGGGAGACCTTCCCATTCTTTAGACACAGCTAAGATGTAGACCAAAAAGGAAGACAAGAAAAATGAGCCAAAATTGCTTATAGCTAGTAGACCTTTATGCAAACCTTCATCTATTAAGTCAGCCTAGTCGATAAATTTTTCTCCTTCAACAATCTTCTGGATGAAGAAATACATCCAACTCTCCCAGTGAAAGGCATGATCATTTCCTTTTACTCTGTTCAAAAGCGGCACAATGTCGATGATTTCTTTAATAAAATGCTCAATGGTTAATGGCTTGGGAAACCTTGAGCCTCCAAGAGCCAGTTTTAGGTTCCATGTTTGAGCTACGATAGAGTCATAGCTCTTCTTGTTGTCGCTATATAAGCGTTCAGCCTCATCAAATGTCCAAGGCTCATAGGGTTCTTTATGAGGAATTCTCAAAGCTGAACTGACACTAACCCTATTTATTTTGGCTAACACTTCACTTGTAATCTTCTTGATACACTGTGTATTAGGGTCATAACGGTTTGCACATTTGATAACCAGCTTAGGGCATCCTATGGCTGATTGGAAAGCGACGGCTTCGACTAACCCACTACTTGCTAGCTTTTGGTATATGGGCCCTGGTTGAACATTTTTAATCCACTCTAACATCTCAGTTAGGCTTACATTTACCAGAAAGGTATCTCAAATTTTAGGGAGGGAGCTTAATAAGCATGGTTTCTCTGGTTTGGGCAGCTTGGGCCTAAATAGGGTCATGGCTTGTTCGAAAAGAAAGGTTTGCAGAAATACAAAAAAAATGAAACACTTCTAACCAAAACCAGGTGCAAGAAAAATGACAGAGAAAAATGTATAATGAAGTCACCATTTTTAGCAAAGCCAAGCACTCCAGCCCCTTTTCTTGCCAGTTGACGCTTGGAAATCGAGAATGACCAGGTAAACAATTATACTAGAAAAGAAGGGAATTTAAGGAGTGATTTGAGAAATCTTAGGATGGATATGGAGTGGGCAAAGGCATTAATACCAGGCATGTTGAATGTACTTGACAAGACTTGCAAGGATACTTTTAGTTAATTCCCATCAAATATGTATGCAGATCAACTTCCCATGATGTCAGCAGATCTCTATTTTTCATTTTCCAAAAACCAACTATGCTTGGCATGTGTTTTCCTAGCTGTCATATTCATTGCCTTTCACATCTTCAGTTATGACAGAAGGTGGGACCCATTCTTTTGTTTATAAAATTGTGTCCATTTCTTTCAATAAAACACCTGCGAGAAAGAAAGAAAAACTTCGTCAGAAGACAAACGAAGTCGAAGTCGAAGTTGAAGTTTTTCACTTGAATCAACTTCAACTTCAACTTTAACTTTGCACAAGTTGGTTTGGGCTGACAAGGAAGAACATTTTACTTCATTGGGTGAAGAATACTAGATTGAACTTGAAGTTGAAGTATGGTATAGGTTCAAGTTTAGCTTCAAGTTGGCAGGTTAGGATTTGGCTAATATTATTAACATGGCAAAAATGTGGGGTAACATCAAGCATTCAGGCACTCTTTCTAGTATCAATTCTACATACAAGTATGAAGTTTAAAAGTTATTGTGAAGGTTAATAGGGGACTATCGACAATTGATTGGCTTGTACTCTTCCTCTCTAGGATTTGGTATAGTTTCTTGTCATTTTCAGATATGCATCTTTGTGCTTCATATTTGTTTCTTTACATTTCAAATCTATGTTCTATTTTTTGTTTGAACCACATATACATTAATTTCATTACATTTAGGATTTACTCTAATTAACCGGGGTAGATTATTTACACACTTTTCTCATGGCGATTTAGACAGACACACACTTTAAATTCACAAGCACAACACACACTTTTATCTCTGATTATTGGTTATCTATGGAGGTGGAAATCGCCAAAATGGGGGGTTGAAAAAGGAAACCCCCTATATAGAAACCCATACACATAAACCCTCAAATTTATAGGTCCATAAGGCTACAAAATTAGTTGTAAGTGCACAAGAGGCATCTATGGACCAAAACAGGCAGTTTGCAACTTGTTTGGGAGAAAAACCCTGGGTACAGAACATTCCAAATGTTCTATACCCTCAAAAAATTAGTGAAATTTTTAGATATTATACATTATAGTGTTGGTATCTTGGATTTGTAGTTAAAGGTGTCTACAAAACAATGAAAGTACAAAAACTAGTTTTGAATCTCTATCATCCATATTTCATTCTAGGTGCACACATTTCATTTCTATTTTATTCTTGAGCATTTATATTTGTAGATCTAGACAAATTTACTAATTGGATAGTTATTTTACATTCATCTTCTTTCCCAATTTTAAGCAACAAAGGAATAGAAATCCCTTTTTACAAATCCGATATTAGCATCACTTCATCCATTCTTGTGGTGTTGATCCGATTTAACTTGAGGAGGCTTCATATTGTAATGTGCCTTAGAGATTTGGGAGAAGTCATATCTTATTAGGTGATCCCCAATTTCCATTTCACAAGAGTATATACCATAACCCCATATTGATATACTACTATATGATGAGCCTCAAACTTCTTTCTATATTTCTAATGAGACTAAAATGGCACAAATTCTCTCAAATATATCCCAAACTCTCAAATATATATCAACATACATCATCCAAATTGACACAAATACTATCCAGTATACATGATCTAAATCACCAATGACCACAACATGCACTCCACTCATCTTACTCAATGACAACACATATTGTTAGACATCAGGTTGACATCAATGACAACACACATTGCCAACAAGATAGACACCTGGAGACTTCAATACACAAAAATAAAAATATTTTCACTTCCAAATATATGGACAAAAAAAAAAAATTCATACAATCAGATACCTTACCTATGAGGGGATGCATTTGGACCTACACTCATAGTTTCAAGTTGTAGATTCATCGTAGTTATAGAAGATTTGTAAATGATTCAGACTACCTAGCTCATTTCCAAACAAGAATGGGTACAGAATTCTAGAAAGTTAAGGACACTTTGTTGTCACGCCATTGTTTGATTACTTAGTTGATAAAATGGATTTTGAATATTTACTTTTCTGGAATGAGATGGGAGAATTTTATTAATGTCAAAAGGGTTAAACTTTTGAGCTTGGGGCTAAGGGACCAAAAGTTGAGATATAAGGGTGAAGAGAGGGTTGAGACTTGAAAACCTTAGAGTGACTTAGAAGAAGATGAATCTAGTTCCTCTGGTCAAGATGAAGTATCTAGGAATGAGTCTAAAATTTAGTCCTTAGTGAAAAGAGGAACCCAGAATAACCCCTTCTATAACCAAGACTTAGGGTCAGAAGTTAGCACAAAAAACTGCTACACCTTCAAAAGCTAAAACCATTGAGAATACCTCTAAGGAAAAATAAGAAAAGGGAAAAGAGAAGGTAGATGGAAAAGACACATAGAAGAAAATAGTGGAATAAATCCCTATATAAGGTAATGAGAAAAAGAAACCTATCAAGGAAAATGTTAGTTTAACCACTGGAAAGAAGAAAGGTAAATAATATCATAAGAAAAAGGAGTAGTAGTAAGAACCATCTCCTTTTTTTTAGTGAAAATATCAAAACCTTCACTCTAAAGAAGAATAAGAAAAATGAAAATGTAAGAACCCAACCTAAAAAAACAAAATAACCTTCTCCTATTGTAGGATAAAAGAGAAAGGCTAAGTCATAACCATGTGTTTCTAAGACAAAAAGATCAAATATTATCATTGGTGTTAAACAATACCTAAAATAAAAGAAAAATGCTTGTACCTCTGAGTCAGTTTATAAAAACCTACCCCATTATTTTCCACTTCACTTCTGTTTATTGAACAAGGAGTTTTAGCTACAACAAATTTAGAAGGATAAATTAAATTTAAAAAGTCCACTAAAAAAAACAACCAGGAAATCTCATCGATTGAAAACTAAAGTGAGAAAAAAGAAATAGAAAACTTAGTTGATAGTAGACATTACCTTTCTGATGTAGAAGCATCTAGGGTGTACACGAATCTTGCATCAACTAAAAAATAAAAATGTTTAGTTGTTAATAAAGGCTATTTTTGGTAGAGTTACTATTTTTGGTAGGGTTACTATTTTTAGTAATTTGTCAGTTTTGCTCGAAATATTTCATAGACCTCCTAAATAGTGAAATAGACCAAATGGTAAAGGAATTATCCCAATATATTATGGAATTTGGGAAAAATTCAAAATTTTCCTAGGAAATTTCTATAATGAACTGCAAGTTGGTTAACATGGAATGGTGATCGAGTCCTTGGTTGCATGGAATGTGACTTGATCTAGGAATAGGAGGAATGAAACTCATCGGGAGAGATATTATCTAGGTTATTGGTTGATCTCAAGTGCAGGATTCAATGCATGTGCTGAGATGAAACCCTTGCACAAGGTTATTGAGCGTATGGTGAACTAGAGTTTGGGGGAGCCAATGGTAGTGATGTCAATCAAGATTGCGCCTATAGAAAGATGCAAAATATATCTATCTTGTTGGAACATGGAAATGATCTTAGGTTGTGGGTATCCTATGGAGAGAGAGAATATCTGGGATTACAAGTGTGGTTCCTTAATGGTACTCACCTATACTAAATGATAATGAGAAAATGGATAGAAATAATCACTAATGAAATTAACAACAAAAGAGCTTGATTAAATGAAGGTGAGAACACCACTTGATCAAATACCCACAATAATTATCAACACACAAAAATTGAGCAGGAGTCTGTATCTCTATAAAAATGATGATGAAAAACCTCCTGCGATTTGGTCAATATAATCTGCCAAAATTTGTGATGTGCAAAAAGTTGACCAAAAATAAGAGAACCCTAAAAAATGAGCTCAAAAGATAAGATATAGACCCAAAATCAAGAAGGGTTATATAGATGAGAAAAATAAGGAGAAAAAAGGGTCAAACTAATGGTAACATGCATTGACCACATCAAAACTCTACAAAAATCATTCTGCATTCATGTGCCTCCTCAAACTGCTCATAACTGCCTCAAAACTGACTCTAAAATGACTCAAAATCATGCAAAAGTATGTGGTCATACGTAGAAAGAAAAAACCACCAAATCAGGAGCCTAACTATGAGTATCACACACCTAACTTCTCAAAAAGGGCTCCGAAGTGATGTAGAACTGATGAACAACTGAAAGAGACCTCAAAGTGCATCAAAATGCCTCCAAAACTGTTAACTTAGTGCTGACAAAAACAAAAACCCTCCTCTAGTATATATGACCATGTAAGAAGTAAAAATCCCTCCTTCCACTAAAAAATGAGCTCATACAACAACCTCTGATTACCCATTTCATGATATATGCTCATTTAAGTATCTTGCAGTGATTTATAAGTATACATCTTTCTTTATTTTCTCTTTGTTCTCTATATTTTCTCCTGAAGCTTTTTGACTGTATGTTGCTCTTCTATATTGGAGTTCATGGACAAATATTACACTTCTATGTATATCACTGTTCTTCAATCTGGAAAAGGACCATTTTAGTATTTGGATACTTTAATATTGTCCCTCATAGTTTTTATTGAAACATTATTCCTCATTTCATATGCTCTAATTACCAAGGATGTTATTGAATGATATTTACTATCATCATTTTTCTATTCATTGATATTTCATATTGTCCTCACTTTGTATTTAACAAATTTGTATTTCTCATGTAATGTTGATGACTTCCTTCTTGTAGGAGCACTCTTAATGTTTGCTCCTCTACCTTAGCTATTATGTATCAGAAATCACAATGACTCTTTATTGACATTGTATCTAATATATAGTTGTATCTTTTTTTATGATAATAATTTGGTTGCCACATTTATTTTTCTCTTCATCTTGATACTAGTAGCATCCCCTTGCACTCATATCACTCCTTGAATTACTCAGTGATAGTAGATATAAATATTGACATATTAGCAAAGACGGATGATGATTATGTTGGCATTTATGTAAACATAGTAGAAATATTGATCAGAGGGAGCAACCAGAAGAATTATTTGCTTGATGCTAACTTAACTATTCTAAGTTAGCCAGTGGAGTAGAATTGTAAAAGATTTGGTGAGAAGAGGATATTGTAGAGAATAGGTCATGCACATAGAGGGAGCATGTTGAATATGTTTTACTATGTTAACCCAAAGTTACAAAAAAATTCATGATGATTTGAACATGTAACCAAGTTGCAGAAGGTGACTGATAGATAGGGTGATAGAGGGTGCCAAAAAGAAGATAGAAAGAGGTCCATTGTGCTCAATAGAGTGAGAATTTTATGGAGCAAACCTATGAGTGTGTTGGAGACATACTTATGTGTCTTCAACTTAGAGGGTATGTACTTCAGAGGTTTGCTAGGCATAATCTTATGATCTTGGAGACTTGTTGACAGTGTTCTTCAAGTGTGATGAAAAGGAACTGGCAAATCCAATGGCTCTGATGGATTTAAGTGATTGGGTGTTTTTCATGATGCTATAGGATGTTCTTGAATTATGTTCTTGATGAGTTAGTGATACACACAGATCCAAAGGATTAGATTGGTGGAGTTTTTGGTCAACAGTAATATTTTTATTATTGTTCATGTTCTTGACCAACTTAGTTGGTAAATCATGTTGCACAAGAGATAAAACATGAAATCTAGAATATTTATGATATTGAGGTGGTGGTTATAGATAGTGGCTATGACCTAGTAGTCAGATCTAGATTTTAATCATGAAATTTGGTGCATTGATTGAAGAAATGGTGAATTAGGTTTTTTTTGACCTAGTTCTTGATATAAAAATATGAATTAGGGAAAAATCCAAGTGCGGATAATGAACATGGATGCTACAGGTGGATAGAAAAGGGAGATCTTGATTCAGTGGGGATCATAATTTTTTCAACAAGAGGTTGAATAGATATCTGCATTGTGCTACATTGGAGTTGTATCGGACATGAGGTATATGTCACTTACACAATTCAAAATTTTTTTATGGATCATTGTGTTGATCAGAATGTAAGGTAGTGAGCCTTCCTTGGGGTTGTAGCCCGAGGCTTTTCATTTGAGAAATGAGCTCTAGGAAGTGATCCTAAATGCATGTGCATTCCCCATATATTATAATAAGGTTATACTTCTAACAAGGTATTTTCTTATTGTGGGTAATCAACCCCACCATGGTCTCCCCCATAATAGGGTTTCTGTGATAAAAATAATATGTCAACTTGTGTGGATGTGTTTCTGGTTTGTATATGCATGCATGTTTTATACTTTATTTATTCAAATCAGATATAAGGGTATTTTATATAAGTTATAAGGTTTTGAGGTTCAAGGTTTTCGGTAAAAACTAATTCACCCCTCATCTTAGCTATTCTTTGCCATAATACTAACAATAACTAATTTGATTCAATTCCATTGTATATCCATTTGAATTCCATGTCTATCATACCATAAAGTTACTACTTTAGGTATATTGTAAGTAATGATGGTAGACGGTAAGTGAATGTTTACTTTCTTTCTTATAGTCAATAAACATACATGGCTGCCCTTCATGGCTCATAAACCACTTGTCTAATGATGTTTAATTCATTAAGATACGACCCATTGTTTTTCTTTGAATCATGTGTGTACCTTATCTTGTTCTTAGCATTGTAAGCTTACCTTTGTGTAGCTTTATGTTTCCCTCCATGAGATGGTTATTTTCTGGATGTTATTTATTACTGCTTTATGATATATGGTCACTCTTGTTGATAACAGTAATATGAATTCTATATTCAAGATGACGACCACGTGCTCATGCTATGACTAATGTCTCTTTCAATCTTCCAAATAATATGCATCGTTGTGTTGGTAAACAGATTGTTCTTTTTCACTTTAACTCTAAAATACCCAAATCTTAAAGAAACAATCGAATACAACAGTTGGGAAATGTAACTGAATAACTAATTTCCCTCTGAATTTGAAGGTACAACTCCCTTAAGTGATTAATCTTCAATGAATTTTGTTCTTTCCTAATCTAAAGGGGTTTTTTCTTAACCTGAGAATAGAAGAGGCAATCCGAACTAGGCCTAGACAGGAACTAGTTCATGCAAGTAGGCTTGACTTTCTATCTAGCCAAATTTCAAGACTTTATAAATTATATAAGATCCTAAAATTGGTAATGCAAGTATTGATAATGAAGATATAAATGAAAAATTGAAAGATCAATGATAACTCAATGATGATGAATCAATCTATTTCATAAGAACATTTCTCTGAATCTATGGATGACACCCAGATTTCCCCTCAATTAACCGTATCAAATCATAATACAGAACTTTAGTTAAATCTTGAACTGTAAAAAAAATTTAAAGAAATTTTCAAACTGACAGAAAGATAAATGAAATGGAATAGTTAAAGCATTGGCATATAGACATAAATGAATTTGACTCAGCAAAAGAAAATTTCTTCCCACCAAAATTTAGCCCACCTTTGTATTGATTTTCCAAATAGTATATATAGATTTTCAAAGTTTGACCATTACAAAAAGAGGTAACCAAAACGGTTAAACTTCCCTAACCAAAAATGATAAAAAAATGTTTATCCATTAAAAAATCCCTCAAAATTAGTACAAGAGGGAATATTTATGTTTCTATTTTCTTCCCCTTATCTATTTTTGCCCTATAGGCAGTGACAGCTATAATGACTGGAATTAGCTCTTCATGTCTATTGACATGGACATTGGTATACCTGATGAGCCACCTGGAAAGATATTTGGCCAGGTTTTTAACCACATCTATACAATCTTTCAACTCTTCCATGGATTTATAGATGCATCCACTCAACTGTTGGAGTTCTGACACCTTATCCAAGTGACAAGAAGATTGTTCTGTCAGCTTATCCACATAGTCAGAGAAAGATTTTTGCATATTGGTCTTTCTGATCATTTCTTTTCCTTGACCTCTTGTTTGTGATTCTCTGTGAAGACCCTAGAGGAGTTTAAAATCTTTGGTCTATTCCTCTTTGATTTTAACATCTATCTGCTATAGCCTTGCTTTAGCTTGAATGATCATCTCAGTCTTAAACTCCAGGCTTTGAAGCCATTCGATCAGAGGCTCATCTCCTTTCTGCAAGAACTTGGATTTTATTGCCTCCTTTGTATTCATTTTAACTGCTATGTGCAACATGACTATGCATTCCTGACACTTTACTCTCTCTGATGTGAGATTCTGCAAATTCTTTTCAATGTAGTTTCTCTCTTTCTCCAACTTTAGTAGAGTGTCACCCAGCTACTCAATAACTACCAACCCTTCAGAATTGAGCCTCTCGATCCATGATTTACCAATCTGCCCAAAATGTCTATCTTCCTACAACTTGGCTATGATAGCTTGATTCTCTACAACATTGGGGTCAAAAGTGGTTTGGGCGCATGGAATGCTGGAAACTGGAGTAACTAATTATTTGATAAAGTCAGTTAGTTCAGCGACCTATGCTTTAAGTTGGACTTTAGCAGTCTTGATTTCCTCAAGCTCTTCCTCAATTACAATGTTGGTGGATTTCCACCAATCCACCTTAGTATCATGGCAAGCCAGTCCCATATCAAATGACTGTAGCTGAAAATTAGAGGTGGTCAAATCCTCAATCCTGTCTTCTTTTGTGGTCTTCGCTACCTCCATAGTGAAGTGCCCTATTTCTAGGTCTTATCCTAATGTAGATAGAGTCTTTTCTTTCTTCACCTTGCTCATGGTAGTACTAGATTGTAGGGACCATGAGAGAGTATCCTTGTTGGGAGCTCCTTCTTCTATCCTCTTCCTCTTGTGCTCTAAAGTGTTCTCTATCCAAGACTTCGCGCTAGTGACTTTCGTGGCAGAGACCAATTCCTCTATGAACAACTTCCTAATGACTGGAGGAGTAGATTTAGGCCTAGAAGCAAATGGATTCACTAAGGTAGGGGAGGATGAAACCAATTTAATAACTTGAGCAACCTTCTGTTGCTTTCTAGCCACTTCATCTGACTCTGTGGCCGCAGTGCTAGAACTATCTTCACCCACTTCCACTATGACAGGAGACCCTCGCCTTGGAGTATCTTGGGTTGAAGTATCACCTTGTGTTCCCATAGTGATGACTTTGGCTGGTTGATCTATTTTTGTACTTTTAAGAGGCTCAGTTGTAGACTTGACTGGTTTTGTAGAGACCACTTCTGTGGAACCAATGATAGGGGCTGAGCCATCTCCACATGTCTTGTCCAACAGAATAATATTTTTAGGAGGCTCATCACCTCCACCCACTGGTTGAGTTAGTTCCTTGGCTACGGTCAGGATAGTTTTTTAAGATGATGCAGGAGTACTCCCGGTCTCTTTTGCTAGAGTTTGTCGAGACAAAGGCCTTGTTTTTGACCTCTTCCTCCTGCCTACTGTCCATTCAATCCATTGCTCCATCCTTCTGTAAATCCCAACCATCAAGGTCTCCTAGTCATCTATAGCTTGACCTAGCATGGGTTCAGAGCTTATAGGAAGGGGCTTAATCTTCTCTATGTATGTATCATCATACATGTGCTGGCCGTCATCTTCTATGCCTTCAACTACAATATTAACTTTGAGCCTTTTAATTTGTTCAATAGTTAATCTTGCATAGAACTGATCCCTGCTTTCTAGATCATCTTTGTAGTTGACCCAATAATCTTCCATGTCATTAATATGATGAATATAATGACCCATTTGTAAATAATCTTGGGCATAGTGCACATGATCATACTATGGCCTCAGAACATCATATGTTTCAAATTGAAACTTCTTGAGAATGCTTTCAAAACATTCTTCGCATCGGACTGAGATGTACAACTATAGGCTCCAATAGTCATCAGGAAATTGTAGCCTTTCTTCCAAGCGCCGACACATATCAGGTTCACCTAGATTTCTTGTGTCATCATTTCAACCAGCACGATCATGTCATCGGGATACCTAGGCAGCTTCAGAGGGAAATTGTCAAATCCTGCAAGACGAATGTATGAGAAATTTGCAAACTAGATAAAATAGGCTCCAAATTGACTGATTAATGTCATGGCTTCTAGAAAAAATCTCCTTTCTAGGAAACCTTGTAACTCTCTACACAGTCTCATTATAATTGCATCATTAAGTTTGAGATATTCATTATAACTTTTATGCAATTACAAACATGGGAAAAACTCATAACTCTTAACATCTTTCGGGAACTCTTCTAGCCTAGGAAGTCCTAGCCAAATTTGAATTATGGCTAAGATATATAGCAAAACTGAGGACATATAGAACTCATTCTGATGCTTAGCTCTATTTAGGGCATTTGAGAGGTTTTCACTTACCATATGAGCCCAATCAATGAAATTATGTTGAGAGAAAATCATCTGAACCAGGAAGAAATGGTGTTCAATGAAATTAAGTGCATCATTCTCACCTTTGATCCTATGGAGCAATACTAGGATATCCATGATTTATATCTTCAAGTTTGTTCCGTATAGTGTTTTGGGAAACTTTCCCTTGGTGCTCCTCGACTCCTGGAACCATGTATTCATTATCTCCTTCTTCCACACAGCCTTCTTATATCCATATTCAGAAACTGCCTGACTGTATGTCATCTCCAAGTATTTGGCTTACTCTGGAATACGAAGGGAGTTCTCGATGGAGTCACGGTCAATAGATAGAAGCATCGTATCATCGAGCAAGAGAATTTTCTTAGTGTCTAGATTATAATGAACTATGCATTCTCTAACAAGCTCTGGAGCTTGAATTGCAATAGGGAAGCTGACAGCTTCAACTAACCCACTCTCCTTTAGCTTTTTTAGTAATGGGGTGTATCCTCTCAGCATTCAACCTGCTGTGAAAAATATGCATATCAAAGAATCTCAAAGAGGTATCTGTGCTTTTATGCCAGTCAGAAGTAATTCTGTTCATCCCATCAAACCCCATAAATTTGGCTACCATGCTTTGATAGATTTGAATCAGAACTTAGGAATCTATCGAAGGAGAAATGAAAGCAATGAATAATTTTTTCCAGAGGTTTCAATTCAGACAATTCGTTAAATAGATGGTAACTCTTGTTTGAAACACTTCACCGATTTTATAGCTTCTAATTTATTACCATTAACGACCGACTTCCCATGCCACATGAATGAAAAGACTTAAGCTTTTATGAAAAAGTCTGTTATGAAGCAAAATGGATTTATTTGAATTAATTAATTTACCTCTACAGGCCATTAAGAAAAATCTTTTCGCTTTATATAACTGTAATGGTAACTTTTTGGATGCAGTGGATAATTACTTTTCCGCTTCTCCTTTGGGTGGAGAAACACTATTGGAGCACTCCTTATTTGGAAATCTGCCACGGAGAGATTCTGACTTGTTACAATATTAAAATAGCATGTTATGATTTCATCAGCTTTCTTTATACCTTGAATCCCCTCATAGGTTGATTTTTCTTTACAAATATTATATATGACAATCTGGCAAAAAATGCATCTTACAGGTTAAAACCCGCCTATTGAGGTAGCGGAGAAGCCACTTTCTACTTTTCCACCGATAGCCTTTTATTTCTGATTTCTCATCATTTGATCATCTTGCTGGCTTGTAGGGATTCATTCTGAATGCCATAGTATTTATAGCCTCAATCATCTATCTTCCACTAATCATTGAGACTTTAAGAATTATTGAGTACGGAAAAGGCACTCTGTAGGTGATTATCCGCCCTAGAGAAGCCCAAAACCAATTTTCCGCCGATAAGAAAAGATGAAATATCAAAGAGAAAGATTTCAAAATTACATAAGATCAATGTTAGGAACCTTTGAATCATGACCTTTATCAGATTTGGGAGCTTAACCTACCCAATTTGACATGATTCTAGATAACAACCCCCAGATTACAAAGGAGAAGGTAATTCAGGAAAATTTGATAAAGGTTTCCCTAGCCTAAAGGGAAAAACTAGACTTAGACTCATGACTTGCACGATGTGTTCAAGACCACTACTACACACCAAACATCCATTTTTCTCTAAAGGTATGTAGAACAAAAATGGGGCAACAGCTGGCTTTGTCTGGGGACTTGGATACTCACATGTGCAATCAAGGAACTCAAGTCTCTGGTTTCACAAATCTCAATAAAAAGGTAGCTCACAACAAAAATAAAGCCAAACATGGAAAAAAACCTAAGGAAAAAAATAGGAACTAAACATAGCTATAATATAATACAAGGGTTACCTATTTCAGATTCAGGTCTGGTATAGTTTCAAGTCCTGACCATTGTATGTCAGGGGGAGTACTTTTCCATCTAGATAAGCCAATTTAAAATAACTCTTTTCAAACACCTGATGGATCTTGAAAGGCCCTTTCCATAGTGTCTCAAATTTTCCATGCATACCTTTTGGTGCCTAACGTTTGTCCCATAGCAATACCATATCTCCTTCCATACATTTTTGAGGCCTGCTCCTTTTGTCAAACAAATTATTCACATGCATTTGATGTTGTGTGATGTGATCTACAATGTTCTCTATTTCCTCTTCAAGCTTGTTTAAATATAGGATCCTCTTTTCTAAACCATGTTTATATAGTCCATCTTCTACTACTGTCTTTAATTTGCAAGTTGCCAAATCCAATGGAAATGGAAGACTGGCCTCAATTCCATAGACCAGCTCAAACGTGGAAACACAAATAGCTCTTTTGGGGGTCACCCTATCCACCCATAGTGCTTCATGGATTTTCTTATGCCAGGTTCTTTGATTATCTTCCACAAGTTTCTTCATGATGTTTACCAAGTTCTTGTTGCTGTATTCTTCCTGACCATTTCCTTGTGTGAAATAGTTGGATGAGTGACTGACCATAATGCCATACTTATAAAAAAATTAAGTAATTTCCCAAGAAGAGAAATATGCGATATTATCCATTACCAGCTTGATAGGTACCCCAAACCTTACCAGGATGTTTCTTTAATAAACTCACATACTACTTCAGATGTAGTTCTCTTAGTTGCTTTCACCTCCACCCATTTCATGAAGTAGTCTATTGTAGTGATTATATAGGTATGGCCCGCACTGGATGTGGGATTTATAGGACCAATAAAATGAAGACCCCACTGTTGGAAAGGAAATTCAATGACCATTGGTCTAAGGGGAAGAGCTGCTAACTGAGGCTTTCCAGTAAACATTTTTCACTTCTCACATCTTGCTACCCAATGGTATGCATCTTTGAACATTCTCAGCCAATAATAACACTGTCTCAATATCTTGAACGTAGTCACTGATGATGAGAAGTGTTCCCCACAAGCTTCATCATGGAACACCTTCAACAATTTTTCTTGTTTTTGTTTGTCTACACACCGGAGGAAGGTCCCATCTATTGATCTTTTATACAACCTATCTTCCCAAATAACATATTTAGAGGATTTCATTTTTAAATCTCTCCTTTTCTTAGGGGTCAACCCTTCGGAGCACTCACCATACATTAGGAAATATACAATATTTTTGAACTAGGGGTCTTGCATACTTACTGCCAAAACCAATTGTGTTGCCTCAGGATTTTCACCCACTTGATTTTCTGCTATTGCTTTACATAGTGTGTTTCCCCTCACCAACTTGGTGGGTTTAATTTCTATGTTGTATTCATGTGTTTTAGCCACCCACACTCCTCTATTATTACATCCCACATCTTGTTGAGTTAATACACTTTTTACTACAATGTCAGGCACATATACAATGGAGTGAGAGTGTAAAATATAGAATCTAAAATTATTTAAAGCCTTTACCACTGTAAAAGCATGTTTCTCCATCTAGGAGTATTTCAATTCATGATCTTTTAGAGGTGTGTTCATAAAGGCAACGGGGGCTTGAACCCCTTCCTCATTTTCTTGCATGAGAATAGCTGTAAAAGTGTGCTAAGAGGAGTAACAATAAATTATGAAATCTTCTTTGTAATTCAGATGACACAATATTGGAGCATTAGCTATGGCATTCTTTATATTTTTGAAGGCTTGTTTTTCGGGGTCATTCCATTTAAAATTCCCATTCCCTTTCATCATATCCACTATGTATTTGGTAATTTATGAAAAATCTGGGACAACCCTTCTGAGAAAATTTACCTAACCAAAGAATGATTTTACTCCGGTTTTATTCACAGGTAAGCTCAATTGCTAGATTCTCTAAGCCTTTCTAGATTGATTCTTATACCTTCTTGAGAAATGATGTATCCCAGCACTTCCCCTTCAGTCACACAAAAGACTGACTTCTTGGGATTTAAAGAAATCCCATCTTCTCTACACCTCTGCAACACTTTCCTCAAATCCTTTATGTGATCTATCCTTTTTCTAGAAAATACCATAAGCTCATCCATATACATACCAATTATTTTATTTTTCATATCACTAAAGTAAAGATCCATACCTCTCTGAAAGGTATCTCTGACATTGATTAACCCAAATGGAATTCTATGGTAGGTGAAAGTACCCCATGGACTAGTGAAGGTTGTATTGTGTTGATCTTCTTTCTCCACCTCTATTTGGTTATACCCTGAGAAACCGTCCAGCATGGACATCATTTCAACTCTGGCCATGGTCTGTAATAGGTGGTCCATGTTAGGAAGAGCATAATTATCTTTCAAGGAATACTGATTTAGGTTTCAAAAGTCCACACAGATCCTTATTTCTCTATTTTTCTTTCTCACGGGCACTATATTTTATACTCAGGTTGAATGGTGGATAGGATATATAATCTTAGCCTTCAAAATCTTATCAATTTCCATAAAAATCACATCTGCAACCTTTGGATTATAATTACTTTGTTTCTGTCAAAATGGAACAGTGTCAGGATTTAGAGGAATTTGATGTTTGAATTTTCCATCATGAAGCTTTTTAAATCTTCATAACTCTAGGTGAAGACATCTTGGTATTTTAGGAAGAGTTTTCTAGCTTCTTCCCTTTCTTCCTCAGTGCAACATTTCCCAATGTTGATCATCTTCGGGTCTTTCTCACTTCAAATGTTTATTCCTTCATATTTTCCAGTGGTAGGACCTCTCTCAATCCTCTTCTTCTTAACAAAGGTGCCATGCCTATTGAAAAGCTTTTCGAGTGTAACCAAATGAGGAGGGATAATATTACCTTGCAATTGAATAATACCCAACTTATCTCTCTTCTGATTATTCTGACAATCTTCTTTGTGACTACCAGGAGCATCTTTATGAAAGTCAGTGCCGCTCACTAAAAAGAGAAGGAGATTCTGATCATCTTCAAACACTTTCCAATCTTCTACATTGTCGGGTACAGATGGTCTATACACCACTTCGATTTGATATTTCTTATCCTTGAAATCTGGATGAGGGAGGAGCAATGAGGTTGATAATGCTAAGGAGTCTGCCTTAGACTTCAATTCTCTCAGCACAGATTCAATGAAGAATGCATCTAAGGCTTCAACTTTGTCCCATACCCTGTTCCTGTAGTTTTTTAATCTATTATTGATTTTTAACTTGGCACACAATTAACTCAGGACCACCTTGAGCCCTTAGGATTTTCACACCTCTCTCTTTTGCAACAATAATTCCTAGAAGAAGGGCCTCATACTCTACTGTGTTATTGGTGTTCCCGAACTCCAATTTGTAAGCCACAGACTCACATTCTCCATCTAGCAATATCAAGACTACGCCTACACCAGATCCTGATGATGCACAACTACCATCGAACTCTAGAGTCCAAATTTGTGGTGACATTTCTTCAGTGGAAGGCTGATCTTTCTTTTCTCTAGGTTTGGCTTCTTCTTCATGATTATTTTTGAATAACATGTAGTTACCAAAATCCATTTCTTGGTACAGAATTTGGGCTTTAGGGTCATCAAATTTTAGCACTATGAACTTTGCTTTCTCTTCAGGGACCAATTTTATCTTTTTGTTACCTACTGGGATCAAAGCTTGAGACCAATCCAACTTTATTTATCCTCCTAGATCTCTTTAAAAACTCCTTCTTAATAACAAACCGTAACTATCAGGTATATCAATGACCAATATAGTTAATAACATTCTCTTGTTGGGGTGTGCTGCTAGAGCCACTTGAGCATCTTTGATTTTCCCAATCAAGGGGACCTCTTTAGCATCCATAGAATAGGATCTACCATGGGCTTTGGTGAGGGTGAGAGCTAAGGCCTTAGATACATTTTATGGCATCACATTGTCTAAGGCACCAGAATCTATTATACAAATACTCAACTTGCAACCATTGATAAACAATGACACATAGAAATAGTTAGGCTTTCACCCAGGGGAAGTAGCCAAAATTGATGACTCTCCTTATTCAAATAGACCTGCCAAGATATACTCTTCTTCTACTAAAGCTATAACATTTTGATTTAAATCTTGGGTCTCTCCTTTACAAAAGTCCACTAATTTTTGCAACTCTACAGGATTAGACTTGAGATAGTCTATGGGAGAAATCTGAATTCTGGAATCTTTGCAGAATTGAATAATATCAAAATAATTTTGTTCCTTACCGGGTTGCAAAGTTTTCACTCCTTGGTTGGCATCTTTAGAGTAAGAAGTAGATGTCTCATTACCTTTTGACAAAGGTGTGGAAACATGGAATTTATCTTTTTGATTCTGAGTTAATACTACATAAGATGTCCCATCTATAGTAGCATAACATACCGCATCTCATTCTGAATCTGATATGTACTCAAAAAAAAAGTTTTTAGAGTCACCATGTGAGCACGAATCTAATTCAGCTCCGGATACTCCTGCATTCCATTGATCTGTTTGATGCATTTTCTAGGCATGAGATACATCAGGGTAGTTTTCTCCATCATGATCTGTTGTCAGGTGAAAAGCACACATGTTTCCCCTTTTGGGAGGAGCTTCTATGGCTAGCTTTTGTGGAGGAGCAGTCAATTGAAATATTTTCCCATCAGTATTCCTCATATCAGTGTTTCTTCTGGGATGATCTTGAAAATTCCTCTAGTAAGGATTTTTACATTTGGGAAGTTGTCTTTGGAAAGAAATGAACTCATTAGACAATTTATGGATCATCTCTTCTGATGATGTGGTGTTGCTAGTACTAGGCCAAGTTTGTATCTCTTGTTTCCATTTTCCTGCTGAGATCATTTGATCTTCTAATTCCACTGCAGTCCTTTGGGCAAGGTCCAAATTGGCTGGGTTTGTCCTTCTCAAATCATAACTGATATCAAGAGGCATAGCACTTATAATTTTTTTTTTAGATTACCTGCAGTAGGATGATTAGCTACTGGGATTTGTTTAACTAGCTTGTTAAATTTACCAACAAAATCTCTCATGCTTATTGAAGGCTCTTTTTTTTATCGAAGTCAATTGTGTTAACAGGGCATGCTCATCTTCAGCAGTTTTAAACCTCCTTTCAAAATTCATTCTCATGGAAGCCCAATCCGTAATAGAAGAGACTGGAAAATGATAAAACCAATATGTTGCACCCTCCATAAGGGTCTCAACAAATAATCTAACATCAACATCTTCTTCTCATACTGCTAATATATTAATGGTTGCAAAGAAAGAAGAAATGTGTTCATCTGTAGATACTGTCCCATCTTCGAAGAATTTGGGAAAATTCTTCCTTGACCCTAAGGGCAGTGGGTTATATGCTGCTAACTGTAGGGGACCAACTGCGGTGGCCCAAGGAACTGCAATAACTACCTGAGGCAGAAAAGGAGTTAGGTTTACAATAGGAGGAGAAACTACTCCATGCAAGGTTATCACTTGATAGGTGGTAGAAAAAAGGGATGATTGTTTGGGAGGTGAAGGAGGCCTAATTTTTCTTTTAGTATTTCTATCCCTCTGACAAGGTACTTCAAGTAGGGAAAATTCAATCTCTACAAGTCTCTCAAAGACTGGGTCTCTACCACCTTCTTTCCTTATACTTCAGAGAATTCTTTTAGGCTCCAGGATTCCCACTAATTAGCCAATCTAGCCTCACACTCTTCAAGGAATTGTGCTCTTCATAAATTCCTCCTTTGAATGGCTTGTTCAAGTGCTTCTGCCCTCACTTCTCCTTGTTTGAGCACTTGACTAGCATTTCTATAATGTTCAGTATTTCTTCTGTCTCTAGACAAAAGTATTCAATGAGGAAATGATATCCTCCTAATCATCTTGGAATCTGAGGTTTGGTTGCAACACAAGAATCAAATTATCATGAGGCAGTACCATCATCCCTCATGATATTTCTTTTGGTCTAGTGACTATTCATCTCCCTAGCAGAGTCACCAAAAATCTATTGGTAAACAAATTCTTCTTTTTCACTTTAACTCTAAAATACCCAAATCTTAAAGAAACAATTGAATACAACAGTTGGGAAATGTAACTGAATAACTAATTTCCCTCTAAATTTGAAGGTATAGCTCCCTTAAGTGATTAATCTTCAATGAATTTTGTTCTTTCCTAATCTAAAGGGGTTTGTTCTTGACCTGAGAACAGAAGAGGCAATCCGAACAAGGCCTAGACAAGAATTAGTTTAGGCAAGTAGGCTTGACTTTCTATCTATCCAAATTTCAAGACTTTATAAATTATATAAGATCCTAAAATTTCTAATGCAAGTACTGATAATGAAGATATAAATGCAAAACTGAAAGATTAATGATAACTCAACAATGATGAATCAATCTATTTCATAAGAACATTTCTCTAAATCTATGGATGACACCCAGATTTCCCCTCAATTAACTATATCAAATCATAATACAGAGATTTAGTTCAATCTTGAACTGTAAAACCAATTTAAAGAAATGTTCAAATTGATAGAAAGATAAATGCAATGGAATAGTTAAAGTATTTGCATACAGACATAAATGAATTTGACTTAACAAAAATGAAGTTCTTCACACCAAAATTTAGCCGACCTTTGTATTGATTTTCCAAATAGTACATATAGATTTTCAGAGTTTGACCGTTAAAAAAAGAGGTAACCAAAACGGTTCAACTTCCCTAACCAGAAATGATAAACAAATGTTTATCCATTACAAACTTCCTCAAAATTAGTACAAGAGGGAATATTTATGTTTCTATTTTCTTCCCCTTATCTATTTTTGCCCTATAGGCGGTGACAGCTATAATGACTAGAATTTTCTCTTCATGTCTATTGACATGGACATTGGTATATCTAATGAGCCACCTGCAATGATCTTTGGTTATTTTTTTAACCACATCTACCTAATCTTTCAACTCTTCCATGGATTTATAGATGCATCCACTCAACTGGTGGAGTTCTGACACCTTATCCAATTGAGAAGAAGACAGTTCTACTAGGTTATCCACATAGTCAGAAAAGGATTTATGCATGTTGGTCACTCCGATCATTTCTTTTCCTTGACCGCTTGTTTTTTATTCCATGTGAAGACCCTAGAGGAGTTTAAAATCTTTGTTTTGTTCCTCTTTGATTTTAACATCTTTCTATTGTAGCCCTGCTTCAGCTTGAATGATCATCTCAGTCTTAAACTCTAGGATTTTAAGCCATTCGATCAGAGGCTCATCTCCTTTCTACAAGATCTTGGATTTTATTGCCTCCTTTTTCTTCATTTTAACTGCTACATGCATCATGAATATGCATTATTGACACTTTACTCTCTCTGATGTGAGAGTCTACAAATTCCTTTCAATTTAGTTTCTCTCGTTCTCCAACTTTAGTAGAGTGTCACCTAGCTGCTCAAAAACTACCAACCCTTCAGATTTGAGCCTCTCAATCCATCATTTACCAATCTTCTCAAAATATTCTATCTTCCTACATCTTGGCTATGATAGCTTTATTCTCTATAGCATTGGGGTCGAAAGTAGTTTCAGCGCTCGAAATGTTGGCAACTAGAGTAACTAACTGTCTGATAAAGTTAGTTCATTGACGTCTGCTTTAAGTTGGAATTTAGTAGTCTTGAGTTCCTTGAGATCTTCCTCAATTACAATGTTGGTGGATTTCCACCAATCCAGCATAGTATCATGGTGAGCCAGTCCCATATCAAATGATTGTAGCTCAAAATTAGAGGTGGTCAAATCCTCAATCCTGCCTTCTTTTGTGGGCTTCGCTACCTCCATGGTGAAGTGCCCTATTTCTGGGTCTCAGCCTAATGTAGATAATGTCTTTGATTTCTTCACCTTTCTCACAGTAGCACTGGATTGCAGGGTCTATGAGAGAGTATCCTTGCTGGGAGCTCATTCTTTTATCCTCTTCCTCTTGCGCTCTAAAGTGTTCTCTATCCAAGACTCCGCGCTAGTGACTTTCATGGTAGAGACCAATTCCTCTATGAACAACTTCCTGATGAATAGATGAGTAGCTTTAGGCCTAGAAGAAAATGGATTCATTGAGGTAGGGGAGGAGGAAACCAATTTACAAACTTGAGCAACCTTCTGTTGCTTTCTAGCCTCTTCATCCGACTCTATAGCCGCAATGCTAGATCTATCTTCACCCACTTCTACTATGACAGGAGATCCTCACCTTGGAGTATCTTGGGTCAAGGTATCACCTTGTGTGCCCACAGTGCTAACTTTGGCTGGTTTCTCTGTTTCTTTATTCTTAACAGGATTAGTCATAGACTTGACTGGTTCTATAGAGACTGCTTCTTCTGTGGAACCAATGATAGGGGCTGAGCCATCTCAACATGTCTTGTCCAATAGAATCATCTTTTCAGGAGGCTCATCACCTCCACCCACTAGTTGAGTTAGCTCCTTAGCTAT
Organism: Thuja plicata; assembly: GCA_018584345.1. NCBI lineage: Eukaryota > Viridiplantae > Streptophyta > Pinopsida > Cupressales > Cupressaceae > Thuja > Thuja plicata. The sequence goes on from MU223164.1 coordinate 437,392, forward strand.
AGTTGGGATAGTTGTTGAAGATGATGAAGGAGTACTCCCAGTCTCTTTTTCTAGAGTTTGTCAAGACAAAAGCCTCCTTTCCAACCTCTTCCTCCTGCCCGTCGTGCATTCAACCCATTGCTCTGTCCTTCTATAAATCCCAACCATCAAGGTCTCCAATTCATCTATAGCTTGACCTAGCATGGGTTCAAAGATTATAGGAAGAGGCTTAATCTTCTCTATGTATGTATCATCATACATGTGCTGGCTGTCATCTTCTATGCCTTTAATTGCAATCTTAACTTTGAACCTTTTAGTTTGTTCAATAGTTAATCTTGCATAGAACCGATCCCTGTTTTCTAGATTGTCTTTGCAGTTGGTCCAATAATATTCTATTTCATCGATATGATGAATAAAATGAACCATTTGTAAGTAATTGATAAGGCTAAATTATTGCCTTTGTTTTGTATAATTTTAATACTCTGTTCTAGTTTTTGTTAAAACATTTGAGAATCTAACCAGCCAAAAACTAGTGATAAAGTCCAGAAAGAACTGATAAACCATGGGTAGATGTTTATGACATATTTTTCTAATATTATACATATAATGTAGTATTTCATAAAACCATCAGAATCTATGTTCTAATATCTGGATATTTAATTTGATTAAGCTTGTTGCATGAATATTTCCGTATCATAACTAACTTGACAGGAGAGAAAGCAGCTGGAGAGTGGTCGACAGCATTCATGGAGGACTGTTGAGGACCAGCTACATCGGAGTGATCATTTTAGCACTAGGAAACATGGCTGCTACAATGGAGCCATTATTCCAAGATGTGGGGATGTAGTGTGCCTATATTCCCTCTGCACTTCATTATGTTGAATTGGTCACCCGAGATTTACTACCCACGCCGTGGGTTGTTGTTCTTCCATCTTCTTCTCTGGCATGTTTTCAGCAAGATAGTTTCTTTTCTATTTTTGTAATAAATGTTTGATCCACTATTTATATAGGGATTGGGCTGATAGTTAGAGCTAGCTAGGAAAAATGAAAGACATAAGTTTTTGAAAGGGAACTCTTGTATCTTGCAACAATCTATTTTTAAGTTCCATGTCTTGTTTTTATGTAATGAGTTTTTGAAACGCAATGAAATAGTTCTTGGTTTACATTCTATGTTCATAGTTTAGCATAAACTGACCAAGGGGGCCCACTTGGGAGGTGGAATAGGTTAGAATAGAATAGATTTCATTTCTAGCATTTCTAGTATTTCAGATAGAAGTTATAATTTCTTCCTGCAGCATCGCAACTTGTGAGTGTTCCTGCAGCATCTGCAAGAATAGTTATAATGGATGCTTTAGGTTGAAATCATAGGTTTCAGTAGAGTTGTATTTTATAGCATTCATTCTAGTAAGAAGATAAATGTATTCTTTTCTTGCAGCACTAGTATAGGTTTCTCTTATGCATTTTTACCTTCTTGTAGCATAAGCAGAATGACTCCTTAAGGAACCTAGTGCACATATTGTGCTGACCATTTCAAGTATACGTCCCTGGGTTGACAAGTTAAATGCACCTCATAACAGGAAAAAGTAGTCCTTAGATTGAATGAACCATTCCTAAGAAAGGCCTTGAGCATGATTATTATACACCTATTGTGAGGTGGTTCATTTTTTGGCGCTGTTGCCTGGGATGGTGTCAAGCTAGGAACATTTTTGAGTCATTTTTTCATTCCTAGATTAGTTTTTAGATTTGTATTTCTAAAAATTGCTTCACAAGTGTGAAGAATTCAATTGCATGCATCAAAGAGAAAGGCGACGAGATGAATATGGCAGATTTCTCCCAGCAGAGCCTGCTAATCTGAACAAGGAAGTTGAAGAAGTTGAGTTACCCTTTAAGGATGCAAGCCCCAAATTTCTTGTAGCATCTTCCTCCAGGGCAGAACCATTTGATGTAAGTGGCTTCTGACCTTTTGCAGAAATCTTGGCCAGCTTCCTAGATAATTTCGGCCCAAATCCACCTAACGTTAACAATCTAGTAGCCAATGCTCCTTTGCAGTAGCAACCCCACAATCAAATACCTCCAGTAATGGCACATCCTACTTTCCCATTTCCTCTCCCAAGCCTTATAAACAATGCTAATCTCAAGAATATACCCACAACTGCTCTCCTAAAATTTTATGGACTTATAACTGAGGATCCCGAAACTTTCTTGTTTGAGTTTGACATACTGTGTCAAAGTTTTGACTATAATACTAATGCCCATAAGCTCAAGTTGTTTCTGGAAACACTGAAAGAGTCAGCATTACGATGGTTCATAGGCTTAGGAGCCAATGCAGTAGGTACTTGGGATGAGATGCAGACGCTGTTTCTGCAAAAATATAAAGATTATTGCAAAGGCAGTGACCCAAAGGGAGATGATATCTTTAGGATGTCTCAAAAGGAAGATGAAACGTTAAAGGACTATGTTTCACATTTTTTTGTACACAATGCAGAAGAATCCCCAGCATGTACTGGCAGAGGATTCACAAAAATTAGTCTTCCTGAGAGGGGTAAATGACAACTGTCTGGAGGCACTAGACTTGATGGCTGGTGGATACATATCCCAATCTTCTTGGGATGACCTCAAGAAAATCTGTCAAAACTACTCAAGGTCAACTATGAAGAAAGGTAAAGGATACTAGTCCACAGTCACAAAAGGGATTGGTTCAGGCATTTCAAAGCTAGAGATATCTAATTTTCTTGCAGATTTCAAGTAGGATATTATAAATGATGTAGCTACACATCTTGACACAATGAATGCCAAGAAGAAGAATGTAGAAGCTGGATCACAATTGGCTGAGTACTATCCACACTGCCACAAACAGAAGAAAGACTACGGATGTAAGCTGGTAGCCAACCTGAAAAACCAACATTTTCCTACTGACTACATGAAGATAGAAGGAGACAATGATCAAGTGTTCTTTGTCGCTCAACGTCGACCATGGGCTTCATGACAAGGTATGCCAAAAGATCCTCTACAGTTTTCAAATTTTAACAATAATCAGTGGCAAAACCAAAATTATTAGAACACTTCTCAGTACTCTCAACCCCAATGGCCAAATTAGCAAAACAACCAATGGAAAAACCAGCAAAATACCCAATGGCCAAATCAGAAAAACAACCAATGGCAAAACCAGCAAAATACCCAATGGCCTAATCAGAAAAATAAGCAATGGCCAAATCAGTAGAATCAATGGTAACCACCGCAAGGAAATTGGTAGAAAAATAACCAATGGAGGGGGCCTCCACAGTGGCGTAACCAAAATTTTGGCAGTCCACAATTACCACCTCCAGTGCAACCATCTGCAATAATGCCACCTCCTGCAGCAACTAATGCTAATCCAAAGCCAACCCAATTGCCTGCTCAACCACAGCCAAATCCAAACAAAAAATAGCAGCAGTAGCAAGCATACACTACTAACACTCAGTAGTGCCCTACTTATTTAGTAGAAATAGATGATATTCATTTGAGGTCTGGTACCACCCTGCCTACACCTGAATATCCTATAATTATAGAAGTTGCAGACACTCCTGTAGCATTGCTTCCAGAAGCCACATTGCTAAATACCAGCCAGCCGACTGATATACCCAAAAAAAATACTATCCACACTTCAAATCCACCCTTTCCATAGAGGATAAATAAAGAAAAACCTATACCCCAAGAGGAAGAAACATTTGATATTATTGAGCAGCTAAAAAATATGAATATTCAAATCCCATTGTTTCAAGCTATCAAAGATATACCTGTTTATGGAAAGGCTATTAAGGAAGCATGCCTTAAGAAGCCAAGGCAGAAGAAGAAAGACCCTCAGATAGTACATGTTGTAGGTCAATTGGCAGATATCATGTTAGGAAAGGTGGTAATACCCAAGTATTAAGATCCTGGCAGTCCAATAGTTGACCTGATAATAAATGGACAGACTGTGAAAAATGCTCTAGCTGATTTGGGAGCAGCAATAAATGTTATGACTAAAGATACAATGCATAGGCTAAGCATAGAAGGCTTAAGAACAATAGCCACAGTGTTACAACTTGCTGATAGTTCAACTGTTACTCTAGAGGGCCTCATAGAAAATGTGATGGTAACCTTAGATTCATGGGAGTATCCTGCTGATTTTCTCATCCTATCACCTAAAGTAAACTTTGCTGGCTATCTTGTAATCTTGGGAAGACCTTGGTTAGCCACTAATGATGCCAAAATTAATTGCAGATCAGGCAGTATGACAATTTCAAATGGTCAAGCCATAAGGAACCTAGCCCTGTATCCTCCTACCTAACCCCAGCCAAACTTGGGAGAACCTATTTGGCCAGACCTAGGGGACGAAGAAGAGGAGCTTAATTCAGTAGCCCAGCTCATGATGTTGCATAGGAAATATTTTCTAAAGATGCAAGAAGAAGATGATGTGATACAAAGCATTCTAACCAAAGAATGTGTTGTGGCTAAAGATGTTTCAGAAAGTTCTATTTTACAGCTATGTACCTATGAGGATTATATGCCTCCAGCAAACCCTAAAATGATTGATCAATTAATGGCAAGTGAAATAGTTAGAAGTCCGGTACCTAAAGTGTTAACGGCATAGCTAACAAAAATAGTAGAACTGTCCTCTGGACGAAGCCTCCATGTAAACAACAAGCTATCTCAATCATAGTTGGCACTGTTAACAAAGCTCCTTAGTCAGCATGAAAAATCCTTTGCATGGGATTATGGAGATATGGAGGGACTCAATCCAAAAATCTGCACCCACAGAATCTACATCAGTGATGGAAGTTTGCCACTTCGTCAACCATAGCGGAGGATAAATCTAGCACCGAGAGAAATAGTTAAAACAGAGTTGCAGAAGCTATTGGATGCTGGATTCATCTACCCAATCTCTGACAACAAGTGGGTATCACTATTGGTAATTGTACCTAAGAAAGGAGGCAAGTGGCATATATGTGTGGATTATAGAGAATTAAATAATGCTACAAAGAAGGACCACTTTCCTTTGCCTTTTATTGACTAGGTCTTGGATAATTTGGCTGGAAAGAAATATTTTTCCTTTCTGGATGGATACAGCGGTTACAATCAGATTAGCATTGCCCCTGAAGATCAAGAAAAGACTATGTTGACATGTCCTTGAGGCACATATGCCTATTCAGTACTACCATTTGGATTATGCAATGCCCCTGCTACCTTTCAGAGGGCTGTGATCAACATTTTTGTTGATATATCCCATGATTGCATGGAAATCTACATGGATGACTTCACTACATTCGGTGTCACATTTAAGGAAGCTTTGAAGAACTTGGAGAAAGTGCTAATTAGATGCGAGGAACATAACCTATCTCTCAACAGTGAAAAGTACTTTTTGATGATGTAGGAAGGAGTGGTGTTGGGACATTTCATTTTTGAGGCTGGAATCCACGTAGACCCTGCAAAGATAGAGGTAATTCTCACACTTCCTATTCCTACTAAGCAAAAAGAGGTCAGATCTTTCCTAGGTCACGCTGGCTATTATAGAAGGTTTATCCAGAACTTTAGTCAAATAGCTAGTCCTCTGTACAACTTACTTACCAAAGAAGCTGAATTTGCTTGGAAAAAAGAATGTGATGAGTCCTTCCTGCAGCTCAAGTCACTTTTGACAACTCCACCAGTACTTAGGGGTCCTGACTGGACATTTCCATTTCACATACATATAGATGCTTCAGACTATGCTATAGGTGTTTTCTTAGGACAGAAGACTAAGAACCTTGAAAATTCAATTTATTATATCAGTAAGAGTCTACATGGACCAGAGTTAAACTATATAGTGACTGAAAAAGAATTTTTAGTAGTAGTTTATGCTCTGAACAAATTTCACCATTATGTGACTGGTTATCCTATCTATGTTCATACTGACCATGCAACAATTAAATATCTCATGAACAAACCTTCCATAATAGGTAGGTTAGCAAGATGGCTCCTTCTTTTGCAGGAATTTGATATAACAATCATTGACAAGGCAGGGAAAGAAAATGTGGTAGTTGATAATCTATCAAGAATTCATTATGCTGAAGAAGATACTACTTTGATAGATGATACATTTCTAGATGAACATTTGTTTCATATTGCTGTCCAAAATCCATGTTATGTAGATATAGCTAACTACCTAGCAGTTAATAAAATGCCACCACATTTCTCTTATAAGGAAAAGAAGCTACTTGTGGAGAAAAGCTTCCATTTCTCTTGGATTGATAACATATTATTTTACACTGGACCTGACCAAGTCATGAGAAGATGTGTGAGAGAAGATGAGACATATGACATTCTTCATACATGTCACAATGAACCCTATGGAGGGCACTTTGCAGCCAAATGAATAGCACAAAATATTTTAACAACTGGCTACTATTGGTCTACACTTCACAAAGATGCAGCAAGTTATACAAGAAAGTGTGACAAATGCCAAAGAATGGGCCGACCAACAAGATCATATGAAATGCCCTTAAACCCACAGGTGGTGGTAACACCATTCAATCAATGGGGCATGAACTTTATTGGTCCAATAGATCCTCCATCTAATGGGAAGTCATACATACTGGTGTGCATAGATTACTTGACCAAATGGGTTGAAGTCAGAGCAATGAAGCATGCAAGAGATCATAAAGTTGCTAAATTTCTGTATGAAGAAATTTTTACAAGATATGGTGTGCCAAGAGAGCTTGTTACTGATCAAGGTACCCAATTCACCTCCAATATGATAACAGAGCTCATGAAGGAATATAATATCAGACATCGAAAATCAAGCCCCTACCACCCTCAAGCCAATGGGCAAGTAGAAGTTACAAATCGGGAAATAGAAGCAATTTTAACAAAGACAGTTCATTTGCATCGCCGAGACTGGAGCAATAGACTAGCAGAAGCCGTCTAGGCATATAGAACAACATGGAAGACCACCACAGGGTTCACTCCATTTGAATTGTTATATGGAAAAATAGTAATGCTACCGATTGAGTTTGAAAACAAAACATTAAGAACAGCGCTGGAGTTAAACATTGATCTTCCTGCAGCACAGAAAGAGCGATTTTTGCATCTCAACTCTTTGGATGAAATGTGCAAGTCTGCCCTGCAACATACAGAAATTGTCCAAAAGCAAAGAAAACAATGGCATGACTCCCATATCAAAAATAAGCAATTCAAAGTTGGAGATTGGGCATTGTTATATGATTTCAGATTCCAGGAGATACCAGGCAAGCTACAGACATGACGACTGGGTCCATATGAAATAATCCATGTATTTACAAATGGAGCAGTCCAGTTGACAACAATCGATCCTTTCCACTTCAAGCTACTAGTCAATGGCCATAGACTAAATTTGTATCACCAGCCACAGACGAAAGAAGACTTCCTACAGCAGTTCAACCAGCCAGTTTTAACGGATCAACAGGTAACACTTCTTGTAGCAGAGGGTGTCAACCTTCTTCCTACAATAATTCAATAACAATTCCTTCGATGCATGACCATAATAAAAACTTTATGTTTACATAAATTTCAAATTCTCCATTCACTTTCTATATTCTTCTTTTTCACCCCATTTCGTTTCCTAATCTTTCATCCACCCACATCCATGTCATCATGTTTCTATGCTTTTAATAAAGAGATAGTGCACTGACGCATGTGACCGCAGATGCCATCATTCTACTCTCACTAATATTTCCTGACACATGCGATGATCAATTAATAGGTATAAGATTTTCAAATTTATTTCCATTTTTAGTGCATAGATTTAGTTGGTTATATCAAATACTGCAATAAATGTATCGTTGCCGCCTTAATCCAGTTCTGTACCTTCTGCCAAGTCTGACAAGTGAGGACACTTGTTAATATTTCATAGGGGGTAGGGAAGTGTGCCAATTTCTAAAAAGTGTCATTTCTATTTACTCATTAAAAGATCCCCAAATCTGTACTTCGACATTGTCTTAGTTAAAATCTAGTTGCCGCATCACACAAGTGTCAAATGTCATACCTTTATTCTAAATAAACCCCTAACTATCAGACTAAGATGTGACCCAGTATTAAAACCATGACATAACTCTCACTCGCATGAATATCTATGATACATTCTGTTAAAAGTACATTATTATTGTTCACATCAAGAATACCAAAAGAATGTGAAAGAGGGTCTGCGGGTTTACGTGAATTAGTCTAGAATTCAAAAGAAAAGAAGGTAATTATTAAGAATAGAGAAGAGGTTAAATAGAGTAGAGGTTCAATTTGGTAAAATGGGGGGCCAATTTCAATAGCATGAACCAATGGTTCATAATATTTTGCTAGCCAACGTAGAGGCCGTAAGAAGATTTAATGCCTGCGGATGGCTGGGGTATTTCTTAAAATTGACAGAGTTTGATGATGAAGTAGCAGAAAAATTTTTGAACACATTTGATGAGGGCCACGCAATGGTATGGGGATTGCCAATTGTTGCAACAGAGGAGTGAATAGCGGAAGTGACTGGTTTTCCAGCAGTAGGGGAACATTATCCCAATGCCCATGATGCCAGGTCAGCTAGGGCTCAATTCACCCTACCAAGAGACCCTCCATTGGAGATCACTAAACAGGGATGCAAAAGGATGTCCATTCCACCACCATACCAGGAGTTGGCTATGAACATTATAATGTATTTCACCTGTGAAGGGAAATTCTCTAATTTACATGCGCATCATTTTAAGTTGCTTAGTTATGTATGACATAATATCCCAATGAATGCACCCAATTTTTTGTTTAATATGTTGTGCATTAGTGTTGAAGAAACCTGTTAGTTGTATTCTAGGTTTTCCCTCCTTTTTCCTCGGTTCTGTGCTCTTCCCTCTCCAGGTTTTCATGTTTTAATCTCTATGAGCCTAAAACCTGTGAAAATATTCAAAGGTCTTAAACCCTAGCTCTCGTTCAATGTTCAAATTTGAAAGAAAAACCCCAAGGCGTTGATTTGTTTATGTTTCTCAGTTACTTTTTGTTCCACTTAAGTCATGAGCTCTATTTTAATTGCTTAGTCGCACAACTTAAAATATCATATTCCTTTTTCCTTCTGACTTAGTGATTAGCCTATGTCACGTTGTCTCATGTATTAACTGAATATTCCTTGTTCTTTCCTAGACTTCACAATTCACTATGTGTCGCGTAATCGCTGAATCGTTTGAATGGAGTAGTAATATGTCAGTGGGCCCACAAGTCAGTCGGGTGATCACAAGATGTTTTCCACGATTAAGAGTTTATTAAGAGACTTCACGATTACCTTTGGTCACATAATCGCTAAATGAGTTTAATGTAATGTGTAATGCGAAGCCTTTAGTCGTGCAGTCTCCAGAAAAGAGGCTGGTTAAGTTGAAACTGCCGAGACTTGGTGACTAACCTTTTACGGTTTGGGATAAAGCATCAGTCAGGTTGTCACTAGATAACTCACTTTGCAAATCAGAAGAAGACATCTGTCAAGAGTTAAATGGATTGCAGAAATGATCGTTTAAAGATATAAGTGTATTCAGCGACTACGAGACTACTTAAGGGTAATTTCTAGTCATAGGGTCTCGAGATGTTTTAAAGGCATGATAAGTTACTTGGAAATTAAGCGACAACCGTCAGATGAAATTATGAAAAGATCCTATGGCAGTCGCTAAGTCTGAGAACAAAAGACCCTAAGGAGAAAAGTCCTCGCGACTCAACGGCTAAGGGTATGTCGGGTAGTTGCGAGATGAAGTCTTTTGGCATTCAGCATCTGCCTTTGGTGATTAGAAAACTAAGGGTTGTCGTGCAGTTTGGTAGAAGAGAGAAAACATTGGGCGACTAAGAAATAACTGTGAAAGATAACACTAACTGTTAGTCGCATAGTCTGAGAAAAGAACATGGGTTAGTGATAACCACTGGCGACTTAGATTTTATTTGTGTCGCATGATCGCCAAATGTTGACTCTGGTTAGTAAAGGTAAAGAAGGTTGCACAGTCGCTATGTCTCCGGATAAATCATGGGTTAAGAATTAGGATCAGTGACAGAGAAAATGAGTGCAGTCGCCTTGTCGCTTAATGTCAATTTCTGTGAAAAGGCGCCAGTATTAAATATGTCAGTATGGATTATTTGGCGGCCAATCAGATCTCCAAATTTTGATTACTGTGCAGAAAAAGGGTAGCTGAGATGTATGAAAAAGGGCCAATCCCAGGGTGACATGTCAACTCATTCAAATTTTATAAGGTTTAGCCGAGGATTTAGTTTTACAAATTTGATCTTCCTGTCACACTCAGGAAACTACGGCTAGGTTTTCAATTATGTTCACAGTATGTGGAATTTAAGACAGAATTGATGTTCTGAGAATCATAAGCTATGTACCTTGAACGGTTGCTATAAGGAGATGATTGCATGTTCATGTACATTCACCTTGCTTTCAGAGTTTCTAAACTTAAAGAATTCAGTTGCCAAAACAGAGTAAAATTCAAAGGATTGCAAAGTTTTCTGTGATTTATACATTCATTGTTTCCAGAATTGTGCACAGAACAGTCTGTGAAGTCTCTGTGATAGATTTGTTTCAATACCAGTAATGAAGAGAAGAATTCAAGCACTGGAAACATGAGCAGAGTTGTGAGTGTAGCTTCAACCAGCGGAGAAAGTGAGAGGGTGGAGGACGAGGCAAAGGGAAAAGTGAACTATTCAGATGAATTCCTCCGTCTCCTTCCTGGTTCAACACAGAATAAGAAAGTTAATGCTAATGTCCTCATTGATGAATATAAAGATGTTTGGGATGCTGTGACTCCAGGAACAACAGGTTTTTCTCTCTTCAACTATTTCTATAAGAATTCTGACAAAGCCATCCCAGTATCAAACCCTTGGACCTGTGGTTTAGCCAGGTTAATTGTACCTGATGTCTTCTTGGATGTAGACTTATTCTTAGACCTAGCCAATCACTATGATGTTTTATCTAAGACCATTAGGAGGGATTATGGCATTGCTTTATTGATATTAAACAGAAATTCATTCATGCAAGCCTTCGGCTTATACAGCACCATGTCTACCAAAATTGACATGACAAAGAAAAAACAGAGGTATACTTCGAAGCCTGGGATTGCTAGGAGCCAGTTGCTAAAACATATGCTGAAAGAAGTGAAAAAGTATTTAGATCCTATGTCTGGGGACAACCCATATTATTACAAGGATCTACACTTCTATATCAAATATGTTGCCTATGCCCTGTGCAGAGTGCTGGGGATAGATGGTGATGCATAAAAGATTGATGCAGGGATTCTGATGATGGTTTTGGACCTACAAGAGGTCCACTCTAATACAAGTTATGATTATATTCAACACATCATAGATGAAATGCATGAGGGTTTCATTGCAACCTAGAAGAGAATGAAGAACCCAAAGGAGAAGGAGCCTAAATTTTTACATTACTCCGTTCTTATGCATCTCCTTTTGCATTTCAACTTTGTCATCATGGATGTTAATAATTTAACTCCTCAGAGATTCTATCAATTAGGACCAAATCCTATCCAGTTTTGGGTGAGTGTTTGGAATTACACTTTTAGGGAGTGTGACTATTGTGCCTTTCAGAATTGGATTGTGTATCCAATAGTGAAAAGTTTGGAGACTAGAAGAACAAGAATCCCATTAAAAGTCATACAACTGCTTAGGCCCTGTGATTATACAGATAGCTGGGGTGGAAAACATAATTGGGGTGACTTCTTTGTAGAATAAAATTACACAGTCATTAGGGTATATGGGTGTATTCACCCACCTCATCTATTACCATATTATGTACCAACAAGGGTGGCAGCAATGGAATTTATATGGCAGCTATTGTTGATAGACAATGAGCATTTTGTGCCACATAAGAAGGGGACTTTGACCCCTAGGCAATTTAAGATTTCTAACTTCACAATTGGCTAAGGTGCCATTGATGCAGTAGGTCAATGGCTGGAAAGATACAGGATGGGGGCAGCCCCTTATAGATACATTGACCCAGAGGGTTTTATATTAGGGGTAAGGAGATTGTATACTCCTAAAATCCCTAATACAAATGTCCACTGTGAATGCATTGAAGAAGATGCAACAAGGAATCTCTTGGATGAAGATGATATTCATACAAGAAGATTGAGGATCCAGGAATTGTTAAAACTGGAGAAGAAAATAAAGAGAAATGGGTTGGATTTTGGGGGTTTTTACCTTGATCTCCCATATTTTGATAGAATTAAGGCCATGATAGATAACTATTATGTGCTTATAGAACAATTAGATACAGTTCTTGAAAAGAAAGGTGCTCAGACACCTGATCATGCAGAGTCAAAATACAATAGTAGTAGTGACAGTGATTATGCATGTCCTACTATGCATGCTTCATCATAGCAATATATTGCTGAAATACCACAGTTGCAGGGAGCAGAGGGTCACATTATAGATTTGACAGTTGCTACCCAACCAGATGATTTAGAAGAACCTGCTGCAAAGAGGCAAAAACTGGAAATAGGTCAACCCTCAACTGAAGGGAAGAATAAGAAGAAAGATAAGGCTAAGGCCTTAGTACTTGGAAATAGGTTATATGATCATAACCTAAGAAAGGCAATAAGGGAAGGTAAGAAATAGCAGCCTGACTTGGATGATGAAGTTGAGATGCCCCTCAAGGCATGTATTGATGAGAGATTGATATATCAATAGGAGTTCTTGAATGATGATAATTTTATAAAAACTGAGGAGTTTAAGGACTTCCTAAGATGGTACAAGAAAGAACAAATTAGAGCAGAGCTGACAGTTGATGACAAGGAAACCATAACTAATGAGGCATTGATGGCTCTGCAGAATTATGATCCTAAAAATGAGGATATTTTACCAGAGGATGCCAGGAAATTAGTATTGGGAAGTGGAATACTATTGGCTGAGGGTTGGGACTTAGCATTCGCCTTCGTTATTAATCAAATAAGGAAATAGCCAGACCTCAAGATGGCTAGTGAAGTCCAAATAGGCGATGTAATAAAAGGATTTGGGTATAGCCCAAAGTCTCAGGCCTTTGCAATGTGGAGCTTGTGTCCAAAAGACCAAAAACCCCAAGTGGTGAACATTCAGGAGAATATGGTGGGTAATCAGATGGTCTGGACAATGCAAAATACAACGGATTTAGAGATATCCCAAATCATGACACATTGGGATCACTTGAATGAAGACAAAACTAAGCAATTGTCTGAAAGGTGCAGCACATTTTTGGAAGAGACTAGTGCATTGGCAAAAGATAGAGAAATGTGCTGAGTGCAACTTTATCAGAGGGATCAGATGATAAAGAAATTAATGGAAGAATTGGAAATAAAGCCTGAAGTAATGTATGTACCATAGCCCCTGCAAATTGAAGATAAAGCAAAATCTAAAGAGGTGGTTGAGGAGAAGGCTGAGGAAGAGAAAGGAAATGAGGTTGCTTTAAGAGCATTGAAAGGTGTGTTGCAACATAGGATTGATATCTTGAAAGATAAAGCTGATGTTATACTCAATGCTTATAACAAGTTGCCAACTTTACACACCAAGGTAATGGGGTATTTGGCTATCCTCAACCCCTATTTTACTAAGTGGTCTACTAGGGTGTAGTTATTTGAGAAGCTAGCATTATTGCAATCCCTGAGATCAGATGTGCCAGAGATAGTGACTGAAGTTGAAAATGAGATCAAAAGAGTTAATATTGCTCTCTCATTCTTTAAGGGCAAATTGAACCAAATTAAGGTGAAGTTAAGCCTCTTTTCTAATGACTTTAACAGATTCATACCTTCCTTAAGAGGAGATGATGATCAAGTGAAGGCCCTAGATGCCTGGAGGGGTGAATTTGATAGCAAAATGCCTAGTAATGAGGCATTTATTTCAGGAAATGATATTGATGTAGAAGGGTTCAATAAGATATTGGACAAAGCTTTCAAGGCAGAAAATGACATCAATAAGTTTCTAGTAGACATAAAAAATATCACTGATGCGAGATGGGACAGGCAAAAGGTCCAAATACAGAGTACTCAGGACTTCAAGTGGCCATCAGATGATGAAGTAAAAGTATGGGAAGTGATGACTACACCCAAGAAGAAGAAGCCAGCAGTGGAGGAAGAAATTTTGGACGATGAATAGGGATGACTACTTGGTACCTCACCATTGAAGATAAAGAGGACAGTTATTGCAAAAGGAGAATGTAGGTAAATTTGAAAGCACGGTCATCTAGACTCAACATAATTGCTATCATCTGTAATCACCTAAAAATGGTCACCTAAACCCTAGACCCCCAATCTCAGCATTTAATCAAGAAACCATAACCTTGATTAAACCTAAGTCCTAAATCAAACAGGCAATTCATCAAATTCAAACTGATCT
>MU223164.1:468377-496460 GCA_018584345.1 Thuja plicata
ATCAGTGGCCTCAAAAATTAATCCTTAAATCAACCCTTAAAACTTATAACCACTAATTATGTCTCAAGTTATCTTCTATCCTACAAGATGTATGCCTTGAAATACTTTAATCAATTTTCTACTTGTCATATTGCTTTGTTAATCTCTCTTCTGTATGATTACCGATAAGCAGTTAACTATTTATCGAAACATAGTATATATGCAGAGTATACTGATAAATTCAGAAATACATATGTGAAATGTAAAAAAGTAAAGTAATAAACCATAAACACATGTAATGCTCCGCCAGGGAACCCAAGAGAACTAACCTAAACATGCGACCAAGTTAACGGAATAATTTTTTTTAATGTTTATAAACAAGAACAATGCGAAAGAAACACATGAGATAACATGACATATACACAAGTACAACTCAACAAGGGTTACAAATCTTGAGGGTTACTTGACGTAGAATTACTTAAACAAAATAATCTATGAGAACAACTACAAATAACTTAACACAAATGATACATCAACTGAATCCAATAATATACATCTCATATAATAAGACCACATATACAGCTGAATCAACATCCACTGCACATGTCACAGGATATGAAATAATACATAACAATACAATACAATACATCCTCCAAAAGATGTCAACCAATATACACATATGGTACAAAAATACAACTCATAAAACTGAACAAGTCTCTAGAAGAATAAGAGAATAGAAGACAAATAGTTGCAACAAGGATCATCCAAGCATGAAGATGAACATCAGATCTCAATGGTAATAAAAAACACTACCACCCGACCACGTGGAACCAAAGGTCCACTCCCACCATGTTGAGGAGATAACAACAGGCCCACACACACGTGTATACAATAAGAAGGCAACATCAAAGGTATACAACCATCACAAAGAAATGCATAGGAAGATCCTAGAAGTTCTCTAAATCACAACAAGGAAATCTATAAAATACCAGAGGTAACTGACACAAGTAGGATAACCTAAGCTGTATATAGGAAGGTGTCATCATGTACGTCTAACCCTTGAATTTTGTCTTCTAAATCCCTCAATGAATCCCGACACTCAAGTGACCATACACGATGCCAATGACCTGTCAAATAGACAAAGTCACTAACTATGCCAAACACACCCCTCGAGGTGGAAAACATCAACTCATCCTTCATCTTGGATTATAATAGTGCTCAAGCATGGTCAAGGCTTAATATCTTATCAGATTATTCTAAAACCCCTAATAAATTATTATGTTATCACTTGTTACAAATACTTACAATAAAACGATCCTAGCAGCCACTTGTGAGCTCCGATAATTTATTGCATGTCACCTCCTACTATACAACTAGGTAACCTACCCTAGGTTCACAAAAGAACATCATAAAAGTATATCATAATCCTCATCACTGATTCCCGCTCATATAGGGATACACCCTCAGAGGATCATAAACAATATCAAAAGAAGAACATAACTCTTGAAACTGGTTCTTGCCCATACAAGAACTATTGGTTCTCAATTAACCAATACCACATAAAGTACTATCACATGATCATATAAAACTAGTTAAACAACCAGGTTGGGTAAAAAGATCAAGACTCAAAATCGATCTCAACAAGAACATGCACTAAAGTACACAAAACACCAAAGAAACAGAAAACTCAAAACCTCTGATTTTATATCCTGATAGCCAACTAATCCCAATAGACAACCAACACATAACAGTATCGCAAAAAGGGAAAGAAGCACACAATCTTTTCAATCAGTCACTCAGAAGACACATCATTGCATAATGAATACAATTTTAGAAAGACAATAAAATACAGTGATAAAATCATTTATAGTAACACTATGCAAATTAGTTTATCTGATAAAATTACTATCAACAACATAATTCAATTTTCCAAAGAAAATGCACATCAAGCCTATATAGATCAATTTATAAAATTCACCGCATATAAATTAATTTATTTAATAATTACTAAAAACCAAATATAATTACAAGTAAATTAAAAAAAAAAAATAGAATACCACTCTATGCAAATTCTAAATTTTTTTTTTTTTTGAAAATAGAATTTCTAAAAATCGAATACCACTCTATGCGAATTCTAAACTTGTTTTTTTTTTTTTGAAAATATATAATTTCTAAAAGATAGAATACCACTCCATGTGAATTCTAAAAAAAATTCTTTTTTCTTTTTTTTGAAAAAATACAATTTCTAAAAATAGAATACTATTGCATGCGAATTCCAACAAGAATTATTTAAATACAAATAAATAAATCCTTCTTAAACAACATGCAAATAAATATATCTTATAAATACTTATTCTTTAAAAAAAATCTTATTTAATTAATTTTCATAATAAAATAGAAAACATGCATTTATCCTTTTTTTATATTTACATGCAATAATATTAAATTACTTAAATAATAAAACATGCAAGTTGAGAAATATTCTAAATTTAATAATAACTCTTTATTTTCTTGAGAGGTTTTTCTAAGTATGCAAATTGACAAACAAGAAAAACATTCTAAATTTAATATTAAATTCTTTTTCAAGAAGAGTTTCTCTCAAGCATGCAATTTTAACTCAATTGTTTTATTTTCATGTAAATCTGGACCCGGTTTTGGCAAGAAGATGGCAAAGGTGAATTTTCCACTTTCAAGGTAAGATATTCACAAATCTAAGGGTTTGAACCCTTTCTTGGCAATAATCATCAAATTTTTTTTTTAAAAAGGACATTTTTCCCAAATTGAAACCCTAAGGGCAATTTTGAAACATAATCATTTCCACATGAAAACCCTAATGCCCATTTGCATCTAACACCATAAAATAAAATCTTTTTTTCCCACAAGCACAAATATGACATGAAAACTTGAAAGAAACCACAAAATTGAAACAAGAACATGTTTCTTCAATTTTACATCAATAAATCACACAATAATCAAACAAGGAAGATCACACAAAGGATGATAGCTTTTTGGATGCATGGAAGACGGGGATCTGAAAGCTAGAATTTACATGAACAAGATCCTACCTCAATAACTGATGAGAGGAACAAAATCCACAATTCTAAGTAAAGAAGAATTCTAAAAATGCTCCAAAATACTCTCAAGCTTTCACAAATCCCAATCCACCTGATTTTCCTTTCTCCCCTGATTGAACCACCTCCAAAATGATTTTCAATCCAAGAATATAGAAAAACAAGCAATTAGGTTTTCAAAAAGTGAAAACCCTAAAGGGAATATAAATTATCTAATTAATAATTAAAATAATTTCTTTATTTTCAATTTCACTTAAAGCATGCAAAACTACACTTTATAATATAAAAATAAAGTGTTAAATTAAAAATGCATGTGAGAATATTTCAATTAAATAAATCAATTAATCATGCAACTTAAAGTAATATTTAATAAATAAATTTTGCACAACTAATTTACAATAAATTGAATTTAATATTTATTAAATCTCAATTATTTAAATCAAGACTTAATAATTAAATCAATTAATTAAATATAGGCATTTAGTTAATATTTAATTATTAAATAACCATATATTTCATATATCAATGTTTTAACCTTGTTAAAGGTGCAATAATTAACATTAATATTTATCATAATTATTCACTAAATAAATCAAGCCAAAAGCATCACTAAACCATCTAAAACCCATCTAAATAGATAAACAACTAAAACAGAGAATCAACTGAAACATACACCCAAGCACACACAAATAGGCTCACAAATCCACATCACTTGACAGATTCAAACACTAGGATAGTCAATCACATTCTTGTCTAGTTCTAGGACAAAATGAGGGTTTAGGGTATGGATTTGGACCTGAATAATATCTCTCATCTCTTATTATTGAGATATTGCGATAGGGCACACCCACTCCTACCAATTTAGGGAAGACGTAGCTCGGTACCTGCAAACCTGTCATCATAAAGATGAGCATATATACAAGCAATATAAAAAACAATGGTTGAGACTAGTTTATCATGTGGATCTCGCTGAAGCAAGTAACTACGACTCTGTCCTATACCATACCAAACATAACAAATAGAAATGTAAAACATCACAATGATCCATGTGCATGTAAATATAGGGCCAGTATTGTCAAAAAACCTTAATCACAATGATTTCATAACATAAGCATAACCAACATGAAATAATCACAAATCATATGCAAATAGATGATATAATACAACTAACAATAGATCAATAACATAATGAAAAGCGATACATAAATATCCTTAAAATCACCTGAAATAACTAACACATGTATAAAAAGGCCTAAAAGAGATTAGAAACTGAAATAGAAAGGAAGACTAAGGGGTAGGTATTACAAAACATAACACAAGGATTTTAATGTGGAAACCTTGTTAAGGGAAAAAACCACAGGGACCGGCACCCCAAATTTTTACTCTTCTAAAGTGAGCTCTGTTAGGAGCCAACCGTGTTAAAGGTTACAAACACATTGTTAGGTGTGACCTTGTTAGAGGATTTAGAAATAGTTTGTCAACTAGTATCTATCATCTAATGCTGTCATCCTTGATCAAACTCTCTTGGCCTGTCAATAGGTATCGGGCATATCCAATGCTACTTTTGTGATCAAACTTTTTAATACTCTTTGGGATGTATCTCAATTGCAAAATAATTTTAAGTCCTGCTTGGTTAAGAGGCTCTATGCTTCAATGATTAAACTGAAACACTAATGATCTGTTCATACATACAACTTAATTGTAGATTTTCAGATCTATTGTAAGTCCATTACCTCTCTGATCAATATAATCACTTATACCTTTGCTCCACATTGTTCTGCTCTGTGATGCTTGTCTCACTGTTTGTCGGTGTCTGCAGAATCTAGCTCTTTCCTCAGCTTGTTGACCAGGACTGAATGAAGAATTTATTCTCTTTCAAATTTTCTTTAGCATCTTTCCTCTTCTCTTTTTCTTCTCACCTAATCCCCCATTCGTAATGAATTGGGTTTGTCTCTATATAGACATGATTTTCCATTTTCTTGGCTTTCTTGATTCTTGGTGTGTTCCACAATTCTCGCCAATAGATTTAAAGAAAACTCATAATTTATCTCAAAGAGATCTTCTTGCCAACTGGACAAATCAACTTTAAATCAATTTACTTATCTCTGACTTTATCAGGATGATTAAAACATTGATAAGTATCTGTTAATTCTATCTTTAGCTTCTTGACAGCTAAGCATTTTTTCATTTTCTAAACTCTTTGTTCTGTCAGTCAACACTTTAGTTAGTCATCGGTGATAACTGACTGTTCCGTTGGTGTGACTTCAATTTTCATCAGGATCTCCATCCTTGTCTTCTCCGTTGGGCAACACTGAAATTATTTTTGTCGGGTTACTCTATGCTTTGGTTGTCAGGTAATACTATAACTCTGCTCATCGGTAATACTGTGCATTAGCTTGTTGGGTAACATTATGACTCTGCTCTTTTACTTTGACCGTCGGCGTGCACTCCATTGGTGTATGCACTCAGTGAATAATTGATTTGTATGCATTACTGATAGCATAGCCTTGATTCATCTATTCTTTGAAGTCTTTGGCAGTATTTTAATGACCATATAGATTATATCAAGTTGACATCAATGACAATACAATACATTAGCTGATTTAATGCCTTGCATGATCATCAACTTAATATCTTCAAACATTCAATCAGTAATATGTCATCAGTCTTTAGTATCTCCTTCCATATAGCCTTCTTCACTCCATATTCAGTAACCACCTGAATGTATGTCATCTCTGAGTATTCAGCTTACTCTGGAATATGAAGGGAGTTCTAGATGGAGTCATGGGCAATTTATATCAACACTGTATCATCGGGCAAGATAATTTTCTTAGTTTCTGGATTATAAAAAGCTATGCATTCTCTAACAAGCTCTGGAGCTAGAATTGCAACAGGGAAGCTGACGGCTTCGACCAACCCAATCTCCTTTAGCTTTTCAGTAATGGGGTGTATCCTCTCAGCATTCAACCTACTGTGAAAACTCTACATATTGAAGAACCTCAAACGGGTATTTGTGATTTTATGCCAGTCAGAAGTAATGTCGTTCATCCCATTGAAACCCATAAATTTGGCTGCCATGCTTTAATAGATTTGAATCAAAAATTAGGAATCTATTGAAGGAGAAATGAAAGCAATGAATAATTGTTGCCAGAGGTTTCAATTCAGAAAATTCATCAAACAGATGGTAACTCCCATTTAAAACACTTCACCGATTTTATAACTTCTAACTTCTTACCGTTAACGACCGACTTCCTGTGCCATACGAATGAAAAGACTTAAGAATTTATGAAAAAGTCTGTTATGAAGCAAAATGACTTTATTTGAATTAATTACTTTACGTCTACGGTCTATTAAGAAACATCTTTTCACTATATATAACTATAATGGTAACTTTTTGGAGGCAGTGGATAATTACTTTTCTACTTCTCCTTTGGGCAGAGAAACACTGTTGGAGCACTCCTTATTCGAAAATCTACCACAGAGAGATTTTGACTTGTTACAATATTAAAATGTCATGTTACGATTTCATATTCTTTCTTTATACCTTGAATCCCCTCGTAGGTTGATTTTTCTTTACAAATCTTGCATATGACAATCTGGCAAAAAATGCATCTTACAGGTTAAAACTCACCTATTGAGGTAGCAGAGAAACCACTATTCGCTTTTTTGCCGATAACCTTTTATCTTTGATTTCTCATCATTTGATCATCTTGCTGGCCTGTAGGGATTCATTATGAATTCCATAGTCTTTCTAACCTCAATCATCTATCTTCCACTGACCTTTGAGACTTTAAGAATTGTTGAATGCGGAAAAGGCATTCTGTAGGTGATTATCCACTGGGAGAAGCCCAAAACCAATTTTCCACCGACAAGAAAAGATGAAGTATCAAAGCTAAAGATTTCAAAATTACAGAAGATCAATGTTAGGAACCTTCAAATTGTGACCTTTATCAGATTTGGGAGCTTAACCTACCCAATTTGACATGATTTCAGGTAACAACCCCCCGACTTTCAAAGGAGAAGGTAATTCAAGAAAAATCGATAAAGGTTTCCCTAGCCTGAAGGGAAAAACTAGACTTAGACTCATGAATTTAACGATGTGTTCAAGACCACTAATACACACCAAACATCCATTTTTATCTAAAGGTATGCAGAACAAAAATGGGGCAACACGTTGAAAAAATGGGGCAATGATAAATTGCTTAAAACTGTGACAAATTTATCCTATGTATGGTAATGAAAACTTGTAAATTGTGCCTTCCTTGTTTATGCACTCATAACTATTGTATATATAAGTTTATTTGAAGTGTCCCATGACTATTTTTATTATGATAACAATAGGTTTTGAAGGGGCCCCGAAACCCTTTAACATAGCAAAAGAAAGATAAGCATTAAGAACCCAAAATAAAAGTTATCTGTCACAGACAGAGACACAAAACCAAAAAGGGATAACACCCCAGATTTACAATACAAATTTTAACCAAAACAAAAAGAAGCAGAAGACAAAAAAGAAAATTCCAGCAAAGTGATAAAAAAAAAACTTCTAGCACACGACTCAGTCCAGTGTCTTAGGGCACTTCTCAAATTCAACCATCTAGTTTTCCATAATTTGAAGTGTTCCATGATTTTTATGCTATATATTAAATAATTAAATAAAGAGACATCTATTATTGCATTACATAAAGACATATATGATATTTATTGTTAATGCGATAGTGATATTAAATGCTTAAAGGACCTTTAATCATGATCATAGCATACTCATGTTTACTCTTTAATTTCACTGATGTTGACCATGGTAACATGATTTAAAGTTTTCATTTTTGGCACACTGTTGTATTTTAGGACAAAAATATAGCTGTTCAACTCTACTCATGTTATTGAATTGTCATGTACTTTTTTAGTTCTATAAACTGTCAGCCTCTCTCACTCCAACATACTTTTGTATATGAAACAAAAAAGTTATGAAAAAGATGAATTTTATTTGGCTTATGTTCTTGATACTTTATTGTTGTTCCTATTTTCATCATTGAGTATCCTTTGTATTAACAAAGCTTCTTTTTAATCTTGATTTCTCTGATGTTTAGTGCTTTTTGAAGATATCCCTAAATCCATTAAATGTCTTTACTCTTTATCTTCCCATTATTTTGAAAAATACATGCTCTATGGTCCTTGATATGTTATTGATCTGAGAATTACAACATGTAACACCATTTACAATACTATACTTAGGTATAAAATCCCTTACATTTTACTTGTCTCTATAACACTGAGATTTTTCATTGTTCAATTGTAATGTTTGTTGTCCTTCATTTGACTTCATTTGAACATCTTTCTTAGATTGTTCTACCATGATAATGCCTTAGTAATGCCATCTATGTTCCTGCACATAACACAAATTTGTTAGATGAAAAACATGGAGCTCAACCTTTCCTTCCTTGTTGATCTTTGATGTATTTATGTTGTAGAGTATGTATATGAAATTATTGATATGAATATGGATCTATATCCCAAGCTCTAAAAATATTCTTTTCCCTCTCTCTTTGCAGGCTCTACGAATGATGAAGTAATTGAAGCGTGAAGACAGAGCTGATAATACTACAATCAACCAGGATTCGTCATTACACTGGGAAATGACGGGTCCCATCTCCATTTCTATTTTGTAGTTGCATATATTTTGAGAGCTATCCCATGTCTTTTGTGACCTTTTACTTTTAATTTTCTATCTTTTTTAAATGAACAATAATTGCAACTTATTTTGAAATTTGTGCACATCAGTTGTGTATCTCTTTTGCAATAAAAGATTAAAACCTTTAAAGGTGTATTTGTGCATTTCATTTGTATATCTTCTTTTTTCCTTAAATTGCACTAAATGGCAACTGATTTTGTTTTATAATAGAATTGCAAAATAACTGAACTTTTTCTTTTATAAATGAAATCTGAACAATGATTTAGGGAAGGAGAAATGGAATGAACAAAACTAAATCAACTCTGCCAATTTGAGTTGTGAGAAAAATTGGTAACATTTCTAGCGAATTCTAAGGGGGCATTTTACTACTAAAAAAATAGACCAGTTACCTTATGCAAGTCCATTTGGCATAGAGTCTCCTTCAAACCTGAAAAATGAAACCTTCTCAAAACTGAAATTGAAAACACACTTGCTGAAAATTGAAACACACCAAGCCAAAACCAAAACCTTGAAAAGAGTTAAAGCTAATAAAGAATATCAACATTGTGTGGGGCGTATATGCATGGTATGGAACAATGAGATAATTCCTATCTCATATGATGGGTATACTCTTCATGCAATATGATATTTGTTACCCACTTGGCCTCTTTTCACTAGCACAAAATTGAAACTGAAAGTAAAAATGTTGTTATTGTGATATCTTCGTTGAGGAACTATGTATTGTTCATATCAGTGAGCCAAAAAGACTCATTATTATGAAGAATATATACTTTTTTTATTGAGATATAATATGGACAACATTACTAACTACGACTAACTAACTCAAAATTGACTGCCTATTGTGCTCAACCGAACTTGGAGAAAGTAAACTAAAACTTAAATCAAAGTAACCTACCCTAAGATAATCAATCACCAAGGATTCAAATAAATCCATTTACACACTAATTAAAATAGCTCCTCTTTCTCACCAAAATAGGATAGATTGCATGCATATGAATAACTAAAAAGATATAAAATATGACTGGAAAAACTGTAGCTCCTAAAGCATGTCTTGAAAATGATAAGCCAGATCACATACCTCTTGAATTTGATCAAAACTAATGTAGGTAAAAGGTGCATAATTGGGTTGGATCTTCTGCTCTACAACTAGAAACTCATACCTAGCTTGCATCATGGAAAGATGCTTGATTGGGTAACCTCTCTTGATGATAAATTTTGAATTCTTATTGATGTTTTCCATTGTGTCTACTATCTGATGATGTTGATTGAAATCCTCTAGAAAATATGTGATTTCCTAGTCTTCTTGAACCAAATGTTCATCCATATAATATCCTTGGGATTCCACCTGAATGTTTTTCTACTTATTGATCAACACTATATCCATATGACTTCATGCTATTTTTTATCACAGCTTGCCAAATCTATCAGTTTGCATATATTCCCTTCATTTTCACTAATAGATAAAGGAGTTTCTACAAATGAATCATCTTGAACCTAAGATTCAATTATGAATTCCTTCACAACTAGATGATGTTCCTTATTTTTCTTACCTGAGAATAAAGGACTGACATCCAATTCTAACACAAAGACTTCAAGATCCTCTCAAAAAAGAGTCCTCTTCAACATAATTTTCAATTTTTATATGAGAGAGGACTATCACTTACCTTGTTGTAGCTTCCTTCAGTGATCAGAACATCAAGATTTTGAACCTCATCATGGTGTTGTGCAACTGGTATGGGTACAAGTTATATTTCATTCTCTTCCTCATCCACAAAATATTAGGAAGCTCATCAAACAATTCACAGGAAACTTACAAATAATAAACCTCTTCTACCTTTAAAGCTTCCTGTAACAAAACCAAAGAACCCACTTTTGCAAGCTGAATGGATGAGTCTTCTTGGATAAGTTATTTAGGTGAGTGAGGACTCATAACACTTAGAATTTCAATAGAGGAATCAAAAGGCTTACTTTGAATAACACTTGGAATTGGGGCCTTAGGAGTTTTTCCTTTTATTAACAGATCCATTGCAGTTGAAAAAACTTGTTGGCTCTGATTTTTGTGAACTTGAGCATACAAGACCTCCAACAATCTACCTTGGGCCTCTAAATTTTTTTCATAATGCTCCTTTTGCACATCCATCTTTCTATGAATAATTTCTTTATATTGAATTTTTTGTGCCTCCTCACACTTTTTAGCTATAGTAAATAGGACCCTTCCGATCTCTTTATGCTCCTCTATCTTTTTCTCATGTGTCTCATTTTGTGTTTCTAACTCCTTTTCATGAAATTCCTTATGGGCTGCTAACTTTATTTGAAAATTATTCTCATATTGTCACTTTTGAAGATCTATTTATTTCTCCCTTTCTACAAGGATCTCCTCATGTTTCTTATTTTTTTGTATCCAACCCATCTTTTAAAATATCTGCAAAATTTTTTTCCATCTCCCCACATTTAGCTACCGTTTCCTCCTTATGAAGTTGGGCCTAATGAGCCAACTCCTCCTGCTCATGCATACAAGATTGATAGGAGCATTCCACTAGCTGCAATTGGATTTATTTCTGCCTATTAATTTCTTCCATTCTCCTAGTGAAATCCTGCAACATATTTTGAACACTATCATTTTTATTTTTGAGCTCTTTAAACTCTTGGATTTCACGTTGAATTTGAGGAACCTAAGACTATTTAGGAGACTGGGCATAATTATTGGGCTGATAAACATCATGAGTATTCAGATAAAAACTAATATTGTGATTATATTGATATGGCTAATAAGGGGCCTCATGAACATTTTTATCATAATATGGAGGTGGGTATATAGACTATCCAAAAAAATTTGATATCTCTACTCATATAATAAGATAGAAATCATAATATGATTTGAACATACTAACACTTATATCTGCAAAACCAATGGATTTTTCCTTGTAGAGTCGCTAGCTGTGTGTTTGGATCCTACCTTCAAAGGTTTTACTACTGATTTTTTAAAAAAAATCAGAATTAGGTGGAAAAGATTAGACTAAAATAGTCCAAAGGGTCCCACTGGGCGTGCCAAAAATTATTGTCAATGAGGATTGCACCTATAGAAAGATGCAAAATCTAGCTATCCTGTTGGAACATGGAAACACTCTCAGAGTGTGTGTATCCTATGACAAGAGTGAATCTCTGGGATTACAAGGATGATTCCTTAATAATACTCACCTATACTAAATGATAATGAGAAAAGAGATACAAATAATTTCTTGTGAAATTAATAACTAAAACCTAATGGGTGATGCACCAAATGAAAAAGGTAACTTATAGCTAATAAAATTTAGCAAAAAACCTGCTAAAGACATCAAAACACTCACAACCTCAATCAAATATGTTATTCAAAGGAGATTCTAATGATGGGCCCCATTAATTTTATGCCTTGAAAGGAAAAGAAGATCATTTTCTCAATCTTCAACATTAAAATGGAGGACATAATCATAGACCTACATAAATATATATCAAATCTTGCATCTAATAATAAAAGAGCTTGATTAAATGATGGTGAGAATACAAATCTTGATCAAATACCCACAATAATGCTCAACACATGAATAAATGAGAAGGAATATGTGTCTCTTTAAAAATAATGATGAAAAATCTGCTACAATGTGCTCAATACAATCTCCCAAAATTTGTGATGTGCAAAAAGTTGGCAAAAAAAAAGAGAACCCTTAAAAATGAGCTCAAAAAATAAGATATAGACCCAGAATCAAGAGGGGATGGATAATGAGAAAAACAAAGAGAAAAAGGGTCAAATTGATGGAAACATGTAGTTGACCACCCCAAAACTCCTCAAAACTCATACTACATGTATGTGCCTCCTCAAACTGCTCATAACTACCTCAAAACTAAGTCAAAACTAACTCAAAATCATGAAAAAGTCCATGGTTATATGCAGAAAGAAAACCCCACCAAGTCAGGAACCTAACTATGAGTATCAACACCTAGCTGCTCAAAAAGGGATCTAAAGTGATGTAGAACTGATGAACAACTGAAAGAGACCTCAAAACGCATCAAAATGCCTCCAAAACTACCCACTGAGTTTTGAGAAAAATAAAACCCCTCCTCTGGTATATCTAATCATGTAAGAAGTTAAAAGCCCCTCTTCCACTAAAAAATAAACTCCAAATATGCTGAAAACAGAACAAAGACTCCAATATGCAACACTCAACTCCTTAGAAGTGGAAAATATCCACCCCCCTATAAACTCCAAAGATATTTGATTTCCTCACAACTGACCATGCAATCAACCTGTTACATTCACTTGACTAAGTCAAGAGTACTTGTATTTTATTGTTGCATTATAAATTATATTTATTAAATATTTTTTTACAAATTCACTTAATAAATATATTATACTTTATATTAAATGCAAAAAAATGAAAATTTAATATACCTTTACCTCTCACTAGAAAAATATCTACTAGGTAAGTGTCTTAAAAAATAAAACACTCAACAAACATCATAATTTATTTTCTTCAGAGGTCTTTGAGACAAAAAGAGAAAACCCTATATTTCAAAACCATTCCATTTTTATTTTTGAGCTTCTCTCTCTCTCCACCCGCCGATAAGGAATTAGGGCTTTCTTCCTTGAACTTGAGGGTTTTGACAAGTTTAATTAGAGGTTTTCTGAATCTTCTTGAAACTTCTTCGGTGTAGATTTTTGTGTGCAGATCTAATATGTCATAGTTAATCTCTATATGATTGGATTCTTTACTCAAATCTCGACACGGGTCTTCAAAAAACTTTTAAAAACTGGAGATTCATTGAAATTTTATAAGGGTTTTCTCACATCTTCGTCCTTGTTCATTTTTTGCTTGTGTGATATCTCGATCTATTGTAATAAACTAGAAAAGATCACAAAATTATATGTATTTCATTGTACATCTATTTCTCAAAGGTTTATTTTCTGTACTTGAGGGTTTATACATCTAAATTGCACTATTCTTTGTCCTTCATAAAATTTTCACTGTATTTTTTAAACATAGTCTCTCTATTTCTTGAAAGAATAAGAAAATATGCTTAATTTTATACCTGTCCTCTCATAGTCCATGAATCCTACAAGGCATTACGAGGGAATTCCTAATGCTTCTTGGCTGTTGGTTTCATGGCTCAAACCCTTATACAAGTGGAACCCCATTAGGCTTAAATATGCTCTTAAAACCTCTATCTACATATGTAGTCATGACTTCATTATTATGTGTATTCAGCTTAAATCTTATTCCCTTATAAAATAGAAGACAATAATTATGAGGAGTTTATATTCTGTGTATATCCTTACATTGTCATCATGGTAGGTTTTACATATAATCCATGTATCTGGGGCTTATATTCCTTGGTAACTATCTGTTTATATCATGATCTATAATTCTGATAGCTGATGTTCATATCACTGTTATGCCCTTGCAATTTTCTGATCACCTTATTTGCAACATTCCCTCTCCTCATGAATGTTCTTTGTTTATTTTAGCATCAATCATAGTATTAACCTTTAGTAATTTTCTCATACTTTGGGTCACACCTTTTCAGTGTACAGTGTTGATATTGTCTTTGAAATCTGGCTTTTGTCTATGTAATTCTTCAATTGCTTTATGATTTGACGTTGTCACTATTTTTGGAAGAAAACTTAATGTATTCTATGTCTGGCTCTAATTTCTTAGTCATGAATGTTGACTAATCATACTGAAATTATTTGTGGCATTAACATGTTGAAAGCATGATAATTCCTTCAAAAAATTTCTACTGTACTATTATTAAGACAATAATCTTTGATTACCTATTTCATGATATATGCTTTTGTAAGTATTTGGCAGTGATTTATGAGTTTGCCCCTTTCTTTATTTTCTCTTTGTTCTCTGTATTTTCTCCTAAATATTTGTTGGCTCCCAAATCAACATATTGGAAAGCTTACAAAGGATGCTAAGTTTTTCTATCAAGCCCAGCTAGTGATTTTGGCCAACTAGCAAGTTTTATCCTTTAGAGGATTGAACTCCTGCACTTTAGGCTCTATAGAAGCAAGGCGAGTAAGCCTATACTTCAATTTCTCTCCAAGTTGAAGTTTTTTTTTATTGTAGATGTGTTCTTCTTCTAATGATTGATATATGCTATTTCAAAATGGCATTGAGCTCTAAAATTAAAAAATTCTTCTCTCTTCTTCTATCTTACTTATTTCTACTTCTTTATATCTTACTGATTTTATCTTTCTTCTATTTTACTTGACTTTTTATCTCTTACTTCTAATTTGTAACTATCCTGCTAATTACTATTACCAATTTATGTTCTTACTTCTCTATCACTGATTCTCTACTTCTAACTTTATTTTTTCTTGTCTTACTCCTACTAACAAAGTTTATCCTTATGATTTTGGTTTTGATTGTTTGACATAATTGACCAGTGCCTTCTCTCTATTGGGCTACATAGTTGCTCTCCTCCTTAACCTTAATGTATAACCTCTATGAGATAAATTTTTAATACCATCTCTTGGATGACCCTATCAACTGATCTGACCTTTAATGTCTTCAATTATTATACAAACCACAATTAGTTCTATTGAGTTTAAATTTTACTTGAAAAGGCCAATAGAACAAAATAAGTATGGACAATAACTTCTCATACAAATTTTGATAATCAAATTACAATGTATACAAAATAAATTCTTTGCAAAAAGACTCAAGATAGCTCCTATTTACTTGAAATAATAATCATAGAGGAACTGATTAAATCAAAGAAATCATCCAACTTTTAAAAGTAAAGCACTGCCATTATATTAATATTGAAAATGTATGTTACAACTGATGAAGTATATCTTTTTTTATCATCCCACTTTTACCATTTAAATACAAAAAGGGTCAACACACACACACACACACACACACACACACATATGGACCTAACATCGCTTCTTGAGAGATCAAGTCTCTTCAAAAGATAACTAACTTAAACACTTAACTAACTATCCCTAAAGAAAATATTAATAGCCCCCAAATGGTCAATGTATTCCTAGATTTTTTGAACCTCCACATTGGAATGTAACAACAACATGGTGTACTCCTTCTTGTATAATCAATCAGAAGTATTCAAAAGGAAAGATAATATATCATTTTGGCTCAGGGCTTCCTGCATAAATATGGGACATTCATCAGTTAATCTATGTGTCCATTGTTCCAAGGGAAGGATATTTCCCTCATGCATCACCTGAGCTACCAACTCTTTTTCTTCTTCCAACCTCTTTATTTTAGCCTTCAACTTATTATACAAATCATCATGTATTCTCTATAATTCCTTTCCTCTGGCTTTTATGTCTGCAGACAGTGACTTAATTTTTATGTTTTCTCATTAAGCTTCTCCCTTAATCAAATATGTTCATCAAAAGTTTTAATAGTTCCACAATATGTCTTCCAATAATTCTCAGAGTGGACCAAGAGAGACCTATACCTATGATTGATTTTCCCTTCAATTATTTTGTATCTTTCTTCTACTGATTTCTTTTCCATGTTGTTCAATCTCTTTTCAAGATTTTCAAATTTGTATCTCCAGTAATTAGCTACTATAATCCTTTGTTCATGTTCAAATTCCTAAGAAGGGTCTATCTCTAAAAAATTTCCTTGTGAATATTATCCCTTCTCCCCTATTTATGTAGCTCTTTGTATCTAGTGTTGCTTCTCTTCTTCATATCTCTCATACATGCCTTTATACATGTTCCTTTCTCTGACCACAAACTCAAGTTGAGCATGAGTCAAATGAGCCACATCAATGTTCAAATTTGGATGTAGCCAAGGGGTCAGTTTCACCAAAATTCTGTATCATCATGTGACCAAAAGTCTTTTTAGTATTAATCAACAATGTTCTTTTATCCCTGGAATATAATACCCATTGGAGCAGTGCCTTTTGCTCAAGATCATAACCTGGTCATGTGTATACCTTATCCACTTGACCAGGCAATAATTTCTTCTCTAGATCAATCTGTTTAAAAAATATATCAAAAATCATAGTAGACCTCATATACCAACCCTCATAGATAATGACCCCTCCCCTTTTGTGGGGTCATTTTACTCATCTCTATTTCAATATCATCCTATAATATTTTCAGGACACCTTCTTCATTAGTTTGGTCTAAATCACCCAACTGGTTCCTAATAAGATTACCCTCGTGTTGATACAAGAAAGTCCTAAATTCAAGAGGATTAATGAAATCTACATCATAAATAAATTGATCATGCTCACCTTTCTGATGTCTCCAACCTCCTCTGTATATAAAGGATCAACATTAATAATAATTTCCTCTTGAATTTTCAATGAGGATTCCTTCTCAATAGGTATATCTCTTCCTATATGTATATTGTCAAAGTCACCTTTAGGATATGGGAAAGATGTGCAATGTGCTTCATTGTTCTAATAGGTTGGGGTATTTCTCTGAACACATAAAGGAACATTATCCAGGATATCTTCTTCATGCTCTAGTAACATGTTAGCCTTGACTAATGGACCAATAATATTCCTCAACACTTGTAAACTAATTTTACCCTTTATTAGTTTCCATTCATAAGCCTTTTCCACCTTAAAGTATGTGTTCATTTTATTCACAAAATCTTCAATTTCCAATTTTTGAATCAAATCATCGATAAATAGAGGAGTGTGTTCATAAGCACACTATTTTTGGGACACTTTGGCTCTTTGTATGTATCCTTTAGGGTCAAAATTTCTTCTAGGTTCACCAATCAAAAAATGGTAGTAACCCAATCTCGAATCAATCAGATCATAACTCTCTCCACTTTTTACCACAAAATCACCAAAAGATAAGCACCTAGACAAGATTGATTGTTTTCCATAAGGGATAAAATGTAGAGAAATAGATGCAACCAATTGTCTTATTATCTCAAGATATGTAATCCTGATTGGGATAGTCTTAGGAAGATCATAAGAGCACCCTTCAAATCCATATACCCTTATCCTCGTGTAATCACTAAAATCATACCAATCACCCCAGTTATGGTCCACTGCACTCTGCTTATCAAAATCCCTTGGCCTAAGAAATCTTTTAATATTCGTAGATAGAGTGTATTCATAAGATTACTTCATCAGTTTCATCAATGGTTTGACAAAGTGTTCCTTCAAGCATAGATTCTATGAATATGTTTACCTTTGATCCTAAATCTTTAACCACATCTGCATTGGTTGGCGTATGCCCTGCAAATTGTATTCTCTAATAGGAAAACCTTCCTTCCAAAAACTATTATCCTCGACAATATAAATAACATATGCATGAGAAGGGAGTAGTGCTTAAAATAACAATTGCTAAAATCACTCCTCATCCTCTCCAAGTCATGATTAATCTGGTATGCAATGTAGGAGGCATAATCAAAGAATCGTACATCTTTGGACTAAATATCCATTGTCACAACCATAGATGCTACATCCATCAAAGGAGGAGCCTCAATTCCAAACACTTGTCTGGCCGAGAGATAAGTGTAATTAACATATGGATGGAACATCATTACATAAAAAGGAGGTTTATCATTATCCTCAAATACCCTATGGCTTCTTCCACCCTTTGGTCTGTGCATATGAAGTACCCATCTTTTGTAAGTACTCTCTAGAGAAAAATATTCATCCTTCAACTTGGACACATATGATGGGATAAATATTTTCCATGATTTTTTATAATATTTTTCTTAGTCTAGGATAGTCCTTCATATTGTGTGATCAAAATGTAACGCACTTCTATAAACCATTACAATTGCGAGAATCCATGAGGAAGTAAGTCTCAAGAAGTGGCTTGTAGCTTCCTATCTATGACGTTTAAGAATCTAAGATAGTGTGAATGGTGGCTCTCAAATGAACCTTAAGAAAAGACCCTTGCAAGGTGCACCATAGAATGAAAGATTCAAATGATGATGCAAATGAGAGATACTCTTAGATAAAATGCAATAACTAAGCTATGATGTAAATTCAAGAAAAATGATAGAAAAGCTAATCTAGCAAGATTACAATACCTCCTAGTTAAGCTATGTGATCTAAGCTAAATGCAATATGGAAATACTAATCTAGAATGCAAGAGTGCTCAATAATGCTCTAAGAATGAAAGTAAACAAAGTAATAGCATAACAATAACATGAGTGAGTAATCTATTATAATTTTTTCAAGAGTGAGGAGAGAGCCTCCTTTTAAAGAGAAATGAATGGTAGAGATTAAGAGGCAAAATCCAAGGATGGAGAAAAATCCTCATTTTGACTTTGGTGCACAAGATTCTCAAGAGGAAAAATCAATGGACATGGCTAAGAGGCAAAAAGATGTGTGGAAGAGATTAAGAGGCAAAAGGAGATTCTACTCATCTTGGAAAGAGTGCATTCAATGTGTAGACAATTTTTTTTTCTTTTTTTTTAAATTAGGAAATTCCCTTTTCATGTGCACATATAGGATAAGGTGGATATTATTTAATTAAAAGAGGACATGTTATTTTAATTAAATAAAGCTTCGGATAAAGTGGCCAAACTTAAGGATATCATCGAATAAGTGATAAAATGATGATTTGATCAATAAATAAGAGATTAAATCAATGTGCAAAATTGATTAAGCACAATATATAGTATAGTATTTAAATTTTAATGTTTAGAAAGGGGTCTTATAGTTTACTAGACCATTTTTGGGTGATTACACATATGCTTTGTTCCTTGTTCACTGCACTTTATTTCATATTCTTAAGACTTGTTTACTGTTGGATTAGGTTAGTGGCATACAACCACATAAACTTCAGTTTCATGGTTTAGACTCTCATAAGATAGACACTCATGGTTGAACATTAATACCTTTTAAATGCTATGCAATATACTTATATATGATAAACTATAGTTATGTTTCAATGGATATTTAATCATATGATGAATGAATATGTGTTGCATGTTATATTAGACATGTGTCAATTGTTCTTGTTAAAAATTTATGATGCAGATTAGTTCATTAAAGAAGGCATGACCAAGAAAACATCCAAGTAGTTACTCATGAAGACCTGATCCTACAACTAAAGGAATGATATTGGAATCAATCCAAAGATGAAGTTGGGGACATCTAGGATAAGATTGAGTTAAGAGAATGTCCTTAATGAGCTGAGAAAATATAGTAAGTAGTGGGAGTTAGATATGTTCTTCATGCTCGTTGAATAAGTTTGTGTTCCTACCTTTATGGATGTTTTTACTCCTAATTCTTAGTTGCAATAATGTATCCACCTATTCTCTTGGTGTGATCAATTAGTAGCTAAGTTTCCTTTTATAAATAAGTGCCACTCTCCTGCGTGAGAGGAAGGAAGAAACAATGAATTTTTAATAGCGTAGTCTATTCTATTTTAGTTTTATGAATATAATTATAATTATTATTACATGAATGCAATAATGGAGTTTTGAAGAATCATCTTGTTTAATTTAATTCTGGATACTCACTCAAGGGGGCCCACTTGGTGGGTAATCCTTAGAAAAATTAGTTTTATTTCTTGCTACTCATAGTTTTAGTTCTAGTATTTTTATGTTCTTCTAGCCAAAGTAGTAAGAGTACTACATGCTTGATTTATACTGAGCTTGTGTTAGTTAAGCCTTGAGAGTTCAACATTAGAATTTTTATCATCATTATCTCAACTAAGTTACTTTGCAAGCATTTATTTCCTGTAGCAATAGAATAATTTCTCTTTCAAGTCTTAGATTCTTGCAGCTTAGGAGATAACACCGATTTAGTAGGCACATAGTGCATATATTATGCAGTCCCATTTTAAGTATACATCCCTGGGTTGATGATTAAATGAGCCTTCATAACGAGAAAGATAGCTACTCTGATATGATATCCAATCCCTAAGTTGAGTTATGAACCAATTTATTGATCCCTTTGTGAAGTTGAGAATTTTTGTCAATGTTGTTGGGGATGGTGTCAAGCTAAGGACCTAATACAACCATGTGTAGAAGTAAATCCAGTTTCATTCTTTTCATTCCTATTATAGTTCAGTAGAATTCATTTTCAAACCTCTAAGCTAAGTTCACTCTATCTACATGCATAGAAAAAGGAGAGATGCTTTAGGAAGATTCCTTCCCAATTATCCCAACAATCAGTTAGGAGACATCTTTGTGCCAAAAGAAGGAGGAAGGGAAGAAGGCCCTTTTGATAATGCTATTCCAAACCTTCCCAGTTCCTTTTCATCCTTAGAAGACAAGCCCCTTGGCCTTCACAGTTTTGAAGAACACCTTGACTTTAGCACTATTGCTGAAATCTTAGCCAATCTGTATATTCAGTACCCTAAACATACTGACCATCAAGAAGAGGATAATAAATTGGATTTAGTATTCTTCCAACAAAGAGGTCCAACAAGAATGAAAAATCCTCCTACCTTTGCATTTTCCATCACTGATCAACATGACAAAAACAATCTCAAGAATATTCCCTCTTCATTCCTTCCCAAGTTTTATGGCCTCATAACAAAGGATCCTTATACCTTTCTCTTTGAGTTTTATATCCTCTGTAGGAGTTATGAATACACTAATGATGTTCATAGGATTAAATTATTTCCTAAAACTCTTAAGGAGCCAACATTGAGATGGTTTATGGGCCTAAGAAGTGATGTAGTCCTTAATTGGGATGAGATGAAGACTGCATTCTTAGACAAGTATAAATATTATTGTAGGGGAACTGACATAAGAGGTGATGACATCTTCAAGATGAGACAAAAAGAGGATGAAATTATGGAGGAATATGGGTCTCAGTTCTTGTTTATTTTGCAAAAGAACACTCAACATCATCTCAATCAAGAGTTCTAGAAATTTCTCTTTCTCAGAGGAATCAATGAAGGATGCACTAAATATCTAGGCCTAATTGAAGGAGGAGATATAAATCATTCTACATGGGATGGAATAAAGAGGATATGTCTAAACTACTCTAGAGTTTCTTCCAATAAAGGAAGAGCATATAAACCTACAAGAAAAGAAGAAACATGAGGAAGATGAGGCTATGCTAGGAGAATTCTGCCCTCACTACAGACAAAAGAAGAGAGACTATAGATGAAATATGGTGGATAACTTGGAGACTAAGTAGTTTCCCATTGAATTCAAGCCAATATAAGGAGATGATGAGTAAGTGTTCTTTGTTGCACAACTAAAGCCATGGGATCCACGACAAGGTATGGCATGAGACCCTTTAACTTTTAGTGGTCCTTATTATAATAATCAATGGAAGCCTTATTTTAGTTATCAATATCAACCTTGGAATAATCCCCAATGTCAGTGGAAAAATTACCAAAATCATCAATGGGAAAACCCCCAAGGGAGCTAGCAGCAACCTCAAGGGGAATGGTAGCCACCACAGGGTAATTGACAACATAATCCATAATGGAGAGGAGGCCAGCAATTGCCAAATCAACCCTTTGGATTCCTGTAGCCACCTCCTCAGCCACAACAACGAGCACTTATGCCACCTCATGCAGCTAATGCTAATCCTCTAAGACCAACTCAGATACCAACTCAACCTTAACCAAATCCTAATAATAAACCTTAGTTATAGAAGAAAAC
This sequence comes from Thuja plicata, assembly GCA_018584345.1. Lineage (NCBI taxonomy): Eukaryota > Viridiplantae > Streptophyta > Pinopsida > Cupressales > Cupressaceae > Thuja > Thuja plicata. Next base: position 490,685 of record MU223164.1, read on the forward strand.
TATTTACTCAGCAAATCCTAATCAATACCCTACTTATGCCATAAATATCAATGATATTCATCTATGGCATGGGACTACATTACCTACACCAACTTCCCTTGTCATAACTAAAATATCATCTGATGGGCCAGATCCAACAAATGTGGCTCCTACGCCTATTCAATTAGACCTACCTAAGGTAGTTGAGCTACCGAAGTAATCAAAACCACCTTTTCCACAAAGGCTAGAAGCTGAAGTACCTAAACCTATAGGAGAAGTAGTTTTTGACATACTTGATCAACTTTAAACACATTTGTGTCCAAATTACACTCTTTCAAGCAATCAAAGATGTACCTACTTATAGAAAGGATATCAAACAATCTTGTTTCAAGAATCCTGGTAGGAAGAGAAAGGACCCCCATACTGTTCATTTGTTAGGACAACTAACAAACATTATGCTTGGAAAAGTGGTTGTCCCCAAATACTCTGACCCTGACACTCCTGTTATAGAGGTCATTATTAATGAAACTTCAATAAAGAATGCCCTGATTGACCTAGGTTCAACTATCAATTTCATGACTATAGATATTATGTAGTAACTTAGCATTCCCAACCTTAGGACAAATCCTACTATCCTGCATCTTGTAGACAGTTCCACAGCTAAGCCTGATGGGATGGTTGAAGATATAGTTATGACATTGGACTCTTGGTCATACCCTAAAATTTTTATGATCCTTTCTCCTAAATCCACACTTGGGGGATATCCTATCATTCTAGACTGACCATGGTTAGCTACTACAGATTCCTATATTGGATGTTGTTAAGGAGATATGACCATTTCTGATGGTCTAACTACAAATAAGCTATCATTGTATCTACCTTCTCAACCCCAACCTGAACTAGCAAAACCTATTTGGCTAGATATAAGGGAAGACTCTAAAGAAGTAAATTTAGTAGTTCATTTAATGATTCTCAAAGGGGACCCTTTCTTGCATTTTCAAGAAGAGGATGAATTTCTCACTAACATCATGCAGAATAATTATGGGATGAGGGAATAGTCATTTGGATGTTCCTCTGCCCAACAATGCTCCCTGCAGCCTTTATATCTTGAGTCCTAGTCATTCCACCTTTCTGTAATTGAAAAAATATACCATAACCTACTTCTCCATGAGATCCAAATGCCTTCCTTGGTAGAAGCTTCCATAATTGAACAAACCAAGCAAATTGAGGTTTCACTAGGTTGTTGCTTGAACATAAACAATAAACTTAATCAACAACAACATTTATCTTTAACCAAGATGCTACATGATCATAAACAATACTTTGTATGGTATTATGGGGACATGAAGGGATTATATCCTAAGCTGTGTACCCATAGGATTTATCTCAATGAGGATAGCATGCCTTTAAGACAATCTCAAAGGAGTTTCAATCATGATATAAGGGAAATAGTTAAAACTGAATCACAAAAATTACTCAATGTTGGTTTCATATACCCCAAATAGAATAGCTAGTGGGTTTCTCCCTTAGTGATAGTAGTGATAGTGTTTAAGAAAGGAGGTAAATGAAGGGTGTTTGTAGATTATAGAGAGATAAATAATGCAACCAAGAGAGACCACTTTCCTTTTCCTTTCATTGATCAAGTTTTGGACTCCCTAGCAGGCAAGACATATTTTTCATTCCTAGACGGGTATAGTGGGTACAACTAGATCAGGATTATCCCTAAAGATCAAGAAAAACATACTTTTACCTATCCTTGGAGAACCTATGCATACTCTATATTACCCTTTGGGATTTTTAATGCACCAACACCATTTCAAAGAGTAGTCATTAATATCTTTTCTAATATTTCTCATGACTACATGGAAATCTACATGGATGATTTTACAACATATGGTGTTACCTATGAAGAAGCATTTTCTAATCTTGGAAATTTTTTTAAAAATATGTGAAGATAATAACCTATCCTTGAACACTGAGAAGTGTTTTATGATGATGCAAGAAGGTGTAGTCCTAGGACACTATATATATGAGGTTGACATACAAGTAGACCCAGAAGTCATCCTTAATCTACCTACCCTAATAAGGCAGAAAGATGTTAGGAGATTCTTATGGAATGTTGGTTACTATAGAAGATTCATAAAGGATTTCAACAAGATGGAAGGCCCATTGTACACTCTTCTTACAACTCTGAATTCTAATGTATTGCAACATGTGATGAATCCTTCCTGTAGATGAAATCTGTTCTCACTCAATTACCTATCCTAATAGGTCCAGATTGGTCATTAGCATTGAATATAAACACAAATGCATCATACTATGCTATAGGAGAATTCATAGGATAGAATGATGGTGCTATAGAAAATGCTATATATTTCATCAATAAGAACCTACAAGGACCTGAACTAAGCTACACTATCACAAAAAAGGAGTTGTTAGCTATTATTTATGCCCTTAACAGGTTCCATTACTATATAATGGAACATTAGATATTTTTTCATATTGATCATGCATCCATTAATTACTTGACAAATTAACCTACAATAACTAGAAGGTTAGCATGATTTCTCTTCTTGATGCAATAATTTGACCTAACCATAGTGGATAAGCTAGACAAAGCTAATGTGGTAACTGATTTCTTGTCTAGACTAAAAAATGATGATGATTCCAAAGTCATTGATGACAGCTTTCCATTTGAACATTTTTTTATCTATCTCTACTAAGATGCCATTATATGCAGATATAGAAAATTATTTAGCCTCTAAAAAAATACCTTCCTACTTTTCACTAAACGAAAAGAGGCTCCTAGTTGAGAAAAGTTTCAACTTTTATTGGATAGCAAATTGTTTGTTTTACACTAGAACTGATCAGGTGATGAGAAGATGTTCTTGAAAGGATGAAACCTATGACATCCTCCATGAATTCAATGATGAACCATGTGGAGGTCATTTTGTAGGAAAGAGGACAGCCATGAAAATGTTGACAACCAAATACTACTAGACTACATTACAAAAGTATGCAACAAGATATATAAGAAAATGTGACAGACATAAGAGAATGGGAAGACTGACAAAACCTATTGAAATGAATTTTTATCCACAAGTAGTAGTCACACCTTTTGATAAATAGGGGCTTGATTTTGTTGGGCCAATTTATCCCCTATCCAATGAGAATTCTTACATTTTGGTGTGCATTGACTATGTTACAAAATGGGTGGAGGTAAATTCTATGAAGCATGTTATAGATAATAGGGTTTTTGAATTCTTATATGAATAAATATTCAACATGTATGGAGTTCCAAGAGAACTGGTGATAGATCAGGGAGCACAATTTACATCTACTTTGATTATTGCCATGATGAATGAGTATAATATAAGGCACATGAAGTTTAGTCCATATAACCCTCAGGCCAATGGACATGTAGAGATAACTAATAGAGAGATTGAATCCATCCTCACAAAAATATTCCAGCTACACAAGAATGACTGGAGTAGAAAACTCCCTCAGGCGGTATGGGCTTACCAAACTACTTGGAAAACTACAACAACATTTACACCCTTTGAATTTTTGTATGGAAAGTCAGCCATGATGCCTATAGGGTTTGAACACAAAACTTTGAGAAAAAATTTAGAGCTTAACATAGATCTTCCTACAGTACAAAGGGAAAGAATCAAGTTTAATGCATCCATGTAGTCTTCATGAATTTCCTAAAGGAAGATTAAATTTACTAAATCTTCTCCCAAATTACCGTGCCTAGACTTCTTAAAGTTGAACATAAACCTTTCAAGATAGTATTATAATGTTTTATCCTCCTTTTGGGACATTCTAAATATGTCATCACCTCACAAATATCCTCCCCTACAATAATCTGTATACTTCTTAAGGAACTTTTCTTTCAAGGTAGCCCATGTTGTAACAACATTTATCCCCAAACCCATGAACTATCTCAACGCAGAATCCTTAAGAGTTTTAGGAAACAACTTAAATTGGTGAGAAATAGTGGTGTAGTCATAGTTGTGATAGAGGACCTAGAACTTAAAGATAAATGTGTCTGGATATTCACTAACTAGACCGTGAAAATTTGGAAGAGAATAAGGAGGTATATTCTTCATATTAACACTCTTTTTTTGGTGGACTATAGGAAAGTGAAAAGTTGGCATGACATAATTCCCTTCCACACTATGTCTTGAGGAATGAGAAAAAGGTGGAGATTCTAGAGGCGAAGCCATATTGACTTCTGGTACTAACTTCTAAAGTTCTTCTTGTTTAAATTATCACTACATTGGTGTCTCAAACTCTACTTATTGAGGAATTTATTCTTTAATTTTAAGTACTTCTAGTATCATCCCTTCCTAAATTGGTCGACTACTTGAGGGGAAAAATCTTCCATGAGGATCCCTCCTTTGATACATCTAAGAGTGAAGAACATATAATTCCTGCGGCCCTGCACAATGTTAGTAAAAATGAGGTGCTAGAATTCATTTTTCCTAATTCCAATCTATTGAAAAGACAACTGATATTTAGGAAATCATGATAAATGAAAATAAAATGATGATCTAGCACCATCCCCATCAATGAAACCAAAAATGTAGATTCCCATTAATAATTATTGAGTAAATAGTCTAAGAGCCAAAAACCTACAAGTAAATATTATACTTGAGTAATCCTTCCTAGCAATGGTTCACATTTAATCTTGTCAAACCATAATCATGTATGTAAGATGGGCTGGCACAATTTGTGCACTATCATCCTATTTAGATTGTCATCTAGCTATTGAATGGAATGTAGTAAAGAAACTATCATCTAACTTCCCCTTGAGATACTCTTAGTTGTACTTAAGAAAAGAAAATAGATTGGTTAACACTCTTTCTATTTATCATTCATTAATCCATATTGAAAAAATACAGATATGTAGAACTAACTATAATAATTGTGTATTGTTTAGTAAAGGAGAAAAACATCCCCATATCCTTTGAAGGATTACAATATATAAAATTTCAAGTCTGAAAGAGTCAACCATCCATGCATGCAAGGTTCTCATATCTAGGATAAGATTTACTTATAATAAAGAAAACATATACTTGAGAGATAGAGTCCTAGCAATACTATAACTCTTAGATTCAGTTACAAACAGTTTAACTACCTTTACACATGTCATTTGAAAATATCGAATCATTATATCCCTATCTAACATAAGTTATAATAAGTCTTCAAGATAGAACAAGTCGATAGTGATGCTTTGAATTCTGAAGACTATGTCAATGATCCACCAATCCATTGGCTATAGGAAGTTGCATAGTTAAAGACACAGGTAATATGGTAGACCATCTCACTAAATGCAACAAAACCCGGTTAAGAGACAACCATGCATTTATATAATATTTAATCTAAATTCCATCACATTCAATCCTTAAATTGCCATATGACTATACTTTAGAATATATATATGTGTGTGTGTGTGTGTGTATGTATGTATATATGTATGCATGTGTAAATATATATGTATGTATGTATGTATGCATATGTATATATGTATATATATATATGTATATATAGGTGTGTATGTGTATATATGTATGTGTGTATATATGTATATTTATATACATATATGTATGTATATACATACACACACACACACATATATATATACATATATATATATATATATATAGATATATATATATATATAGATATACATATATGTATATATAGATATAGATATATGTGTATATATATATATGTATATGTATATATGTGTGTGTGTGTGTGTGTGTGTGTGTGTGTGTGTGTGGTATTG
>MU223164.1:496564-520202 GCA_018584345.1 Thuja plicata
CACACACACACACACACACACACACACACACACACACACACACACACACACACACATATATATATATATATTTGGGCATATTGGAGGAAAAAATTGAACATTTAATCAAAGCCAACCCATCTAATCCCCCTACATGGCTAATTTAATTAATTATTTGAATTAATTAATTCCTAAATACTTTCAACAACCACAAAGGGTACAAAATTCAATTAGGTAATGATAAGGGAGAATTAAAAGCACATGGATCACTCCAAACTTTTCTATCTTAGCCACTCATTTAGCCTTTCCTATCCTCACCACTCATTTTGTCATCTTGTCCCCCTATTTGAAACACAATTCAACCCCTCTCATCTAACCATGGTTAAATCACTCTAACCCCTACCCTTGGGGAAATACTATAAATAGAATGCATTTCTCAATGCAAACCACCAATTCACAACCATTATCATTTGCATCATCCTTATAGCCAATTTGCATCTATGTTTAGAGTAATTTACATTCAATATAAAATTGTAATGACATAATTAGGATTTAATTCATCATTTTAGCATAATTTCACATCATTTTCCCTCTCATTTTAGAGGTTGTCACTTTAGGATTGCTCATTTGTAGCTGAGAGCATTCATATTGTCCTTGTAATTAGAGAAACATGAGATATTCTTGAGTGTTTTGATTTCAAATAGCTTAATTAGTCAATTTGAGTTAAAATAGTTGAATTAAATTTTCATGATGGTATTTTACATACTACAAATGATGCCCACCATGGGGATAGAGCCTCATAGTAATATTTTAAAGTGATTTTGATTGATTTTTGGTTGCAGATTTGGCATTTTCATGTCCGGATTCATCACAATAGCACCTCTGCACTATTTTGCAGTGCTTTTGTACTGCCTTGTAGCGCCTATACACTACCTTGCAGCTCCTATGGAATATTTTACAATGCCTATACACCAGAAAGTTGTAATTTACATACTTTTAAGTTTCAATGCTTCTGCACTAAATTGTGGCACTTCTACAACTTCTTTCAGTGCCTATACAACATTTTACAACACTTATGCATAACTTTGCAGTATTTCTGCAACTTCTTTCAATGCTTCTGCATTAGGATTTGATATTTACATTTTTTTTATCCGCTTCTGCTTAATCTTTCTAACCATTTTTTAGATCTTTTGCAACTTTCTATAGCACTTTTGCACATTTCTGTAGCTCCTATGCAACTTTCTGTAGTGCTTTTGCAAGTTTTTGTATATCCTATGCATATTTTTGTAGCGCATGCACATTTTGAGTTTTAATTGACAAACCTTTGATTTAAATTGGTTAAAATTGACTTGTAGGTGGAAAAACATAGAAAAGTGAAGAAGCCTACAGTTTTAAATGTTGGTTATTATAAATAAAAAGAGGCTTGACAAATATGCAAAGGAATTTCATAATGCAATCATTATTGATGACTTAGGTGATAAGGATATTAAAGCATATGATCATTATATTAAAATGTTAAATTTGTATCAATGTTTTTACAATATTCCTATGATCAACTATAATGCTTCTCCTTTTTAGATAGTTTCATCCAATCAAAATTTTCAAAATTCTTTCAAGTTGATGCAAATACTTGTGATTTTCTTCACTTTGGATTGACTTGTGTTGAATTAACATTTGTGAAGGGGATGATTTGGAGTAGGAAGGATCACCAAGGTATGGATTAAAAGCATAAAAAATTCTAAAAATGTGCATAAGAGTCAAATAAGGCGAGTTATAAAGTCTTTCAAATTCAAGTCATTTGCTTAACTTGTGACTTTTCAAAAGTTGAAATCTAGCTAATTAGAAGCCTTTTATTGTTTGTCAAATCAAGCATTAGGCTTATGCTCTCAAATTTTCAAGTTGATAAAAATTCCAAACATGCTAAATTTGACAATATAAAGAAAGGTTAAGGAATGAACAAACACCAAATTGAAGCCTTTATGTTTGTGAAAAAAAGCATTAGGTATATTCTCTTCACTTTTCAAGTGAATCAAAAAGCCAAATGTGCTCTAATCCCTTTAGATTAAAAGGCTTGTAATTGAACCATGTTAATTGTGTTTGTAATGTGAAAACAATATGGATATGCTCTTACCCTTCTTAGGGTAATCAAACTCCTAGACTTGTTTCTCATTTCAATTTTCTCATTTTCCATGAACATGCTAGAAGCTTAGTGGGCTTGCCTCTCAAGATTTTCTTTATTAAAGCCTATGAGAAGGATGACCCAAAGTGGGAACAAGGTAAAGCCAACCTATTCCACCCACTATAAATAAAGGCCTCGGTTAAGTTGAAAAACTTAGAGGTCAAAAATATCAAATGCTTGGACTCATATGACTATAGGCATCAATCATACATGCGTGAATGCATGTTCCTTGTATGATTCATTTGGTATTCTTGTTTGGAACCTGAACTAAACACTTGGTTAATATAAAAATCGTACCTTTTTAAAACCATGTTGAACCAAAATCACCATAGGTAGATTGATTGAAGTGTTTTCTTGTGGAGACCTTGTCAAAAAAATTTGAGAATATACACTTTTATCTGTAGCTTTTTACAAGTTAGAAAATATGTGTATTTGTGATTGCTATGTTTGACGATACATAATCTTGAAAAAAAAAACGTCCATTTAAAAGATCCAAAGTTCATAAAAATCATCATTCTTCTCAAAAGGATACTTCTTCAACAAGGATTCACAATTATTTTCATGTCATTTTGGACAAGATCTCATTATATTAAATTGTCTTTACAAGAAGACAAAACTGAGATAAGAGACAAAATACCCTATCTAGACAAGACTCCTCATTCTCCTTATCAACTCTTTCAAGAGAAAAATCAAGAGGAAGAATTAGGAGAGTTCCCAATGATAAATAATTCATGGTTTGAGGCTAATAACAATGGGGAAATTAATAATGACCATAATGAATAATTAATCAAGGAAAAGATTAATGAATTCTCCCAAAACCCTATGTTCGTAAAGATAATGGAAAAAGTCTTAGAAAAGGACAAAAAAGATATTTTCTAAACTTGGCTCAATTAGGAGTAAAAATTCCTGATGATTTTGATACATCCAATTTATCAATAGATGAGGAAGAAGACACTCCTTTAAAAGCCATGAATTGATATATCAAATCCCTACAAGCTCAAATAGATAAAATGAATAAAGTGGCTGCCCCAAAAAAATTCTCAATCAAAACCATTTTCCCTTTCCCATTTGATAGAAAATTATTTATGAAACCTTTGCCCCAAAACATGGTTTTCCCTAAGTACGATAAATATATGGGTACAAAAGACCCACAAGACCATATAAGGGAGTTTGGCACATTAAGCATGGAATTTCTCCATGCACCTACCTATTTGATGATGTTGTTTCCCCAAAGTTTGGGTGGGTCAGAAGGGGAATAGTTTTGAAAGTTAGCTCTGGGTATAAAGACTTTTGAGGAATTGATATCCAAATTTGTTAATAAATGTTCCTACAACATTGAATGTGAAATTACCATGTTGACCTATGCAAAACAAAGAGAATAAATGGGGAATCCTTTTTGATCTTCCTACAAAGATGGAGGAGAATCTTCGCTAAATATCCATAAAGTATACCTGAAAAATAAAAAATGGATATATTTATAAATAACTTGGGTACAATAATTAAATTCAAGTTACAACTTAATTGTCCACCAAGTTTTGAAAAAGTGATAGAAAATAGAATCCAAATTGAGGATGCTTTAGGAGAAAATGGGGAACTAAAGCTCTAGAAGGATAATAAATCTGTTTCAAACAACAACAACAATTCTTCAAACAATAATAATAATGATAAACCAAAGTTTTGGATGAAGAATACCAACAAAAATTTAGTCAATGACGGAGTAGTGAAGTTCCGCAATCTCAAACCAAAACCTTTCAATCTTTCAAGGGATTCCACTAGTCAAACTAATAATGTTAACCAATCTCCCAATAATCCTTTTAAAAACACAAACTCTTTCAACAACAATCAAGGAAGTACCAAGCGTAAACCTAACTTTATGACTCAATTTACTCTAGGACCATAGAGAAAGTTTACTCCATTGTAGGAAACACTTGAGTAAGCCCTAAGAACACTCATTTCCAATAGAATCATAACTTTACAAGAGGTGATACCATATGAACCTCAAGTAAAACTGTCATGGTGAAGTGATTCTAATCATTGTGAATATCATCACAAAAAAGGGCACAAAATGAATGACTGTATGAGGTTGAAACATGTGGTATAAGACCTCATTGATGATGGTATTATTGAAGTTGATGGGTCCAAGAATAATGAAGATCATACCGCATTAAAATCTCCTTTTCTAAACCATGATGAGGGTGAATCTTAAAAAATTAATCAATACAATAAAAAGGGTGACCAAAAAGTAAATTTTGCACATACCTATGACAATACAATCAACTCCTTATCTAGTTACGAGAACACCATTAATGTCATAGTGATAAAAGATAGACAAAACAAAGAGTCTACCATTTTTATCACTCGGGAGAAAGCATTGAAAGTAAATTTACTTGGAACTTCCAACATTATGAAAATACCTAATATTCCATCCTTTCTACCCAATCAATACAATTTAATGGATCAACTTTAGAAAACTCCAGCATAGATATCAATCTTGGAGTTGTTAAAAATTTCACCTACACGTAAGGAGATCCTAGAAAAATATTTGGTAGATACCATGATTCCTACTAATCTAGATGTGAACCAATTTCAAAACATGTTCAGTCATCTTATTGCACCACATTGTCTATCCTTTTCTGAGCAAGATGACATATCCCTTAATCATCCACAAAAGTTTCCCTTGCATGTTGAATTCCTAATCCAAAAACATAGGGCCAAGAGAGTCCTATTTGATGGAGGTGTTGGCCTAAATATTTTTACTCTAAATCTAGTGATAGTCTTTGGATATTTTGAAGAGTCAGTGGATCCTAAGAGAAAAATAGCTATTAAAGCATATGATTATGAGGAGAGATCTTCCAAAGGAATGGTCATTCTATCTATTTGAGTAGGACCTATTTAGAAATGAATAGTTTTCCAGGTACTTGATCTCAAGTTGACCTACAAAATATTGTTTAGAAGGACATGGATACATGAGATTTAAGTTGTTCCATCTACGTGTCACCAATGCTTAAAATTTCCTTATCTTGAACAGGAAATAACTTGTAGTGGAGATCTTAACCCATTTTAATACCGCAATCATATCAAATTGGTTACAGATTCTTTTGTACCACACAAAATTAGGCTTCTGCATCTACCTCACATTTAGAACAAGCTAAGGAGAAATCTCCTAGGATAAGATCACCATCCCTAGAAAAGGAAGAAGAAGATCCAAATGATAAACCCACTACCTCAAGTCATGAGGAAACCATTCCCTCTCTATCTAAGAAAAGACAAGGAAAAAGTTAGTTTTCTAAAATAAATGAAGAAAACCCTCATTCCTTAACATCATATTTTTCTATTCAAGAGGGATCACGATTAGAAAGAGAAAAAGAAAAGTGGACACATTGTGAAAAGATGGACACCATGATTAAAAACTTTGAAAAATAATGCATGATAAAGAAAAAAGGAGTAGGAGAATATATTATTAATGGATATGCCAACTTCTCCTAAATCACATGGTAAACCCTTGGTCGTACCAAATTATACAATTCCTCACAAGTATAATGATAATTTTTTCAGAGCTACTACCTCAGTAGAGATAGAAGAAGACAATGATGTTCTAAAAAGGCTATATAAATATGAGGAGGAAACAAATGAAAGGATTCAAAAAATTAGTATTCCAACACACCAATATGGGAAAGGATTTAACATTATGCAAAAACAGGCTACAAAGGAAGAGGACCTTTAGGAAAAATAAATAAAGGGTTGTTAGAACTTATATAACCCACCCAAAGGTCTACTGATGAAAAATTAGGAATAAGATATCATGAGAAAGGTAATGGTCAAAATAATTTCACTAATCCTTATGAACACATTAGATGTTAGATTCAGATAGTGAGGATGATTCAAATGAATATTAATGGGATTCATTATCTAAGGAATCCTATCATGATAAAGAAGTGGATTTAATTCATTTTTATACTTCTATACCAAAGGAAATTCTAAGTACAAGCAAGGAATGGGTAGGAGAGCCTTATGTAACCTCTTTGTTAGATGAATCTATCTCTAGGTTTAATGTACAATAGTTTTTCCCACAAGAGACCCAAGAAGACTCTAGTGAGGGAGATTTTGATCCTATATTTATGGACCATATTGAGGAAACACATGTTATTTACTTGTGTGATACAATGTATGAACCTACAAATGAAATCATGACCCTAACTCCCATTTAGCCAAATTTTCCCATTGACCCTTTACCGCTTGTTTATTCTGAGTTAATTGACTGGGAACAACTCAAGACAAGTGACATACTAAAATTCCAAGATGATAATTCTATAGCCATATGCTTGAACGTGGTTGAACCTTCCTCTACTAATGAATCATATTAGGAGGCAATAATCAGAGGGAATGTCAAGTTTCTCATTCAACAAAGAAAAAATAAAAATAAAAGCAAAAAATAGAGTTCTAGTGGTGAAAACCACCATGTGGTAGTACTAGATCCAATAATAATAAAAATAAATGATTTATCCAAAGGTGAAAACCCAATTAAGGCACCTAAGGATGAGAGACTTGACATTTTACCTGACCATCATGAAGAAAGATCAACTATCTTGGTAGAGCCCACATAAAAGATAAACATTAAAACAAAGGAAAGACCCAAGGTCATCCATCTAGCCACATCTTTGTCTACAAAAGAAAGTGAGCAATTCATTGAATTTTTCAAAGAAAAACAAGTAAATTTTTCATGGTCTTATGTTGATATGTTGGGATCAGATCCAAATCTAATAATGCACCATATTAGCACAACTCCCATAGTTAAACCATTAAAGCAGAAATTGAGAAAGATGAATCTGCATGTTGCCCTGTTGGTTAAAGTAGAGTTGAAGAAACTATTGGACATAGAATTTATTTGGCCTATTGCATATGTAGCCTGGATCTCCAATATTGTACCTATTTCCAAAATTGATAAAAGCATAATGATTTGCATGAACTTTCTAGATTTGAACAAAGCATGTCCCAAGGATGATTTCTCTCTTCCTAACATTGATACTATAGTAGATCTCAAAGTGGGCCATTCTATGTTTTCATTAATGGATGGATTTAGTGTTAAAATGAATTTAGAATAACTGAGAGGGGGGGTGAATCAGTTATCCTCAGGTCCAGATGTGCCCATATAAAACTTTATACCACTTCAACAACTTAGATCTGCTCGACAGTAATAAAAACAAAAGTGTACAGTTTACCATACTAATGAAATAAGCTTACAGAAGCTTAACAGTAAAACACAACATAAACATTCACACATTTTGACACCATGATTTAACGTGGAAACCCAATATGGGAAAAACCACCACTAACATGCTACCAAAATTTCACTCTTCTGAAGTGATGCCCTATTAGGAGCCAACCCTGTTAAAGGTTACAAAACACACTTCTAAATGTGACCTGGTTAAAGGATCACCTTGTTAAGAGTGGCCTTGTTAGAGGACTTAGAACATTCCAATCTAAATGTCACCTTGTTCAAAGGATTTATACAATGACTGTTAGGTCAACCTGGTTAAAGGATTTGAACTGATACAATGGTAAGAAAGTAATCAGTAGGTGTGATCTGATACATACAACTTACTTTGCAAATCCAAATCCAATTTCAGCTCTAATGCTAATTCACTGAGTGGCCTCCATTTTCATCTCAAACTTCAGATCTGCTTGGAAATCTATCAAGAAATCTCTCTTTGCTTCTCTGCTCAACCTTCTTTGCTAGGTTTTTCCAATCAGTCAATTAACCATGCAATACTCTTGCATACAACTTATCCTTACACTTGGATATATGAAAATAACCTTTGTAGGTTATATTATACCTCTTCATCTAGGTCAGATAGATCTTTTGTTGCTTAATCAAGATCATAGATCTTAGGTTAGGTTAGATCCAATGGATTCTTGCATCATTACATTTAATTTACTTCTCCAATACAGTCATTAATTAAACATTGAATCCATGCGCTAATAACGGTTTCCTGTGCATTAAATGAGTGTGGACCAATCTTAAGTAAAAATACATATCTAAATAAAATTAACTATATCAGCCAGAGATCTCAAATCTCATCAGTTACTAAAATACTATTGCTCGGCTTTCTCTGTCTCCCTCGACATTTCACTGGCGCTCGACATCATCTTTGCATTTCTCGGCATCATCTTTCACTTTTCTTGGCATTGAATTTTCTTTGCTTGGCATCGACCTTCCAGTGAACTGTCAGTGAAATATAAATAACATATCACTTTGCTAAAGTGCCAAATGATCAAGTACCCTGGTGTATACTCATAACTCAACCATTTTCTCTGGTCTTCTTGTTATCCTATTCTTCAAATCTTCATCAATCAATAGATATGGTACTCAAACATATAGCAATAGCCTCACTAGTTAAGGTTTGACATCAATGACAAAATAAAAATTGTCTACATTGTAGCAATCTTTCCAACAATCTCCCTCTTTGGCATTGATGGCAACACTAAACTGTAAAACAATAGTTTTCAACCAAAGTTACCATACAATCCAAAAAGTGTGTGTGTTCCTTGATATGAAGAAATTTTCATTAATGTCTTTAGCTTCATTTTGATTCTCAACTATAAAATATTACTCCCTCTATGTCTATAATCACACTGATATCTTTCTGTTTCTTGTTCATCTCCCTCTTTCAGTAATATCTCCCTCATATCTGTTGTTTTTATCAATCATTGTTTTAGCAATAATGTCCCTCTTTGACAAAAATGCCAAAGATGTTGACATATTTATTATGCAGATTCATCTTGGTCTAATATTTGTATCATGTTGTTCTTGTCATCTTTGTTTATGACTGATCTTATTTTATGTTCTTGTCTTCTACTTCACAGTTTATAGGCAGCATCCTAAAAATGTGACTCACTGTGCATCAATGTGTCAAGTATTCTGATTAAAACATTTGATGCAACAGAAGCATTCAAAATTAGTTAGCCTCTGCTAGGGGAATCACCCCCAATTTACCTCTTAGATACTCATGAGCATCCTTGGGTAATGCTTTTGTAAATATGTCTGCCAACTGTTCCTTAAAATGTACATATTCCAATCTCACTTCCTTCTTCTGAACTAGCTCCCTCAAGTAATGATACTTGATAGATATGTGTTTTGTCTTAGAGTGTATTACAATATTTTTAGAAATATTAATGGCACTCATGTTATCACAATATATGACAACTGGTTCTATGATCTCCTCCTTCATACCTTTCAGTAGTATCTTCAACCACATAATGTTTGAACAATTAACTGCTGCTGCCACATACTCAGCTTTAGCTGTAGATTGTGAGGTGCAATTCTATTTCTTGCTTGTCCAGGAAACTAATCTTTTCCCCAAAAGAAATGCTCCTCCTGTGGTGCTTTTCTATCATCCACATTTCCAGCCCAGTCAAAATCAGTATAGACTCTGAGTTCAAACTTGTCATTCCTTTTGTAATATAGGCCATAATATTCTGTACCTTTCAAATATCTCAAAATTCTTTTCACTGCCATTATATGTGTCTATTTTGGATTAGCAGAAAATCTAGCAATAATTCCAACTGCTAATGCAATATTAGGTCTACTGTGTACAACATATTGCAACTTACCAACAATTGAACTGTACAATGTTTTATTTACCTCTTTTGTATCATCATTCTTTGTCAACTTCTGTCCAGTAGCCATGGGTGTACTCACTAGTTATGAATCTTCCATACCAAAAGTTTTTAGTATCTCCTTGACATATTTTGATTGAGTAATATACATACCATTCTTCATTTGATGTATTTGTAAACCAACAAAGAATTTTATCTCACCAAACATAGACATTTCAAATTTAGTTTGCATCTCTTTTGCAAATGCTTTGCATATCATATTATTTCCATTGAATATGATATCATCAACAAAAATTTCAGCCAATAAAATTCCTTTACATTGCTCTGTCTTCAAATACAGATTGTTGTTGTCATTTGTTCTTGCAAATCCAATTTTCATCAGATAATTGTGCAATCTTTCATACCATGCTCTAGGTACTTGTTTCAATCCATATAATGCCTTGTGCAGTCTGCAAACCATGTTCCTCTTGCTTGGGTCAACAAATCCATTAGCTTGTTTAATATATACTTCCTCTTCTAATATCCTATTTAGAAACGCTGACTTTACATCCATTTGATAAAGTTTAAATCCTTTGTAGGTTGCATATGCAAGTAGAGTTCTTACACCTTCCAATCTTGCAACTGGGGCGAATTTCTCTCCATAGTCAATTCCTTCCTCTTGTGCATAACCTTTTCATACCACTCTTGCTTTATTCCTTGTTACCTCTCTATGTTCATTCAGCTTGTTTCTGAATACCCACTTAGTACCAATTACATTTTTGTTGTTAGGCCTCGATACTAGTGTCCATGTCTTGTTCTTTTCTATCTATTCTATCTCTTCATTCATGGATTGAATCCAGTCTTCATTGTCTAAAGCACCTTTTACTATCTTAGGCTCAAAATCACATAGCAAACATGTGTCTTCTCTTAATTTGCTTCTTGTCATAACTACAGAATCCTTTTCTCCAATGATTTGATTAGGTTTATGGTGCCTTCTCATGTATTTTTCCAAAGTAGCTTCTTTCTCAGCTTCAGTTTGATCATTCATGTTCAGTTCAGGTCAAAACTATGACTCGACATCTCCATCAGATAGCTCGGCAGTCACCTCGTGTTTCCTAACAATTTCATTCTATGTCTCGACAGGTGCGGATTGTTTCTTGACAACTTCATTTTTAGTTTTGTTAACATCCTCCTCTTCAGGATAAGTGAATAATCTATAACTCTCAGGATCAATCATGCTTATAGCTTCATTTCTCTCTGCATATTCATCAATTTCAACATTTGTACTTTCCACAATTTTGTTAGTGTTAGAATTCAAGCACTTGTATGCTTTACTCTTAGTAGAATATCCAAGAAATATTCCTTCTTCTCCTTTAGCATCAAGTTTACCATTTCTATTATCCTTCAGTATGAAACATCTACTCCCAAAGACTTTAAAATAACTTACAATAGGTGCATATCCATACCATAGTTCATAAGGTGTAGTATTTGTACCTTTCTTGATTTGTAATCTGTTCAAGGTATAAACTGCTATACTTATAGCTTCTCTCCAATATTTCTATGCAACATTTTTCTCCATCATTAATGTTCTGGCACAATCCATGATAGATCAATTTCTTCTTTCAGCTATACCATTCTGTGGTGGTGTCCTAGGTGCAGACATCTATCTTTTTATCCCTTAGTCATTGCAAAACCTATTAAACTCATTAGAAATGAACTCACCTCCTTTGTTAGATCTCAGACATTTTAGACTCTTACCTATTTCCTTTTCAAAAATTTCCAAGTGCCACTTAAATGACTAAAATGCATCAGATTTTTCTTTAAGAAACAAAACAGTCATCATCCTAGAGTAGTCATCTACAAATAGAATAAAATATTTGTCTCCACAATAACTTTTCTCACCAATAGGTCCACAAAAGTCAGTATGAACCAATTCCAAAATATTCTCAGAAGTATGAGTTTTTCTCTTGAAGCTAGATTTAGTCATTTTGCCCAATTGACATTGCTTACGCATTGCATTCTCAAGTTTCTTTAACTTAGGCAACCCTCTGACCTTTTTCAATTTACTTATGCTTACCAAGTTATCAAAGTTAACATGACATAGCCTCTTATGCCATAACCAAACATCATTATATTTTGCAAACAAGCATGTCTCTTCAGCTAAGTCTAGATAAAATAAGTTAACTCTAGTCTGCTCACCACTTCCAACTAATTCTCCATTGACATCATAGATCTTTGCTTTCCTGTGATGGAATTCAACTCTGTAACCATAAGTGTTTAGCTGTGCAACACTAAACAAGTTATACTTAAGATCATCAACCCAATACACATCATCACATCTAATCTTGTCAGTCAATTGAATTGATCCTTTCCCTTTAACTCTACAAGGTGTATTATTACCAAACTTAACATATCCACCTTTGCATTGATCTAAGGTTTCAAATTTGTCCTTATCACCAGTCATGTGATGTGAACAACCACTATCAATAATCCAATGATCACCTTTACTCATATAAGAAATTAATGCATTTTTCTCATCATCATCAGAATCATCTTTCATTGCAACATACACAACTTCTATATCATTTTCATTAGATTTATCAGATTCACTATTAGAGGATTCTTCAGCTATATAAAAAAATTTATTACCTTTGTCTTGGTAATCCTTGTACTTTCTATAGTCTCGATCATCCTTTATGTCTTTGTATTTGATGTCTCTTCTTTCATCTTTCTCATTCTTATCAGAACATCTAGCAGCAATATGACCAACTTTGTTACAAGAAAAACAAATAATAGGAAGTTTACCTCTGAATTTTCCTTTTCCTCTAGCTAGTCTCCTTGCCATAAGTGCCTCAAGATCTTCTAGATCATTAACTGAAGTGTCACTATCACTACTCACACATTTATTTTCTTTCCTTGATTTGTTGATGACCATCTGTGACTTGAATGCAGATTCAACAGTTTGTGGAGTATAGTTGTCAAAATTTGACATCTCAAATGTAGTAAGTCTGCCTACCAAACTTTCCAGAGTCAAATTGTTGTTAGGAGTACATCTCACTTCTTGAATTGCAGATACTCTAATAGAATAAATAGGAATAAGTGTTCTCAGTACCTTGCTCATGATAATTTCATCATCAATGGTTCCCTTAGCTCCTCTAATAGCATTTACAACTTCCTTTATCCTATCATAATATTGCACTATATTTTCTCCTTCTTGCATTTTTAAATTATCAAACTTACCTCCTAAGCTTTCAGATTTGGCTCTATAGCATTTGTGTCACCTCCATAGATGGTTTGAAGGGTATCCCACATCTATTTTGTGCTTGTACAGTCCTTGATGTCCTCAAATTCATGATAGTTCAGGGATGATGCAAGTTCCAACATTGCTTGATTATGTTCATGCTTTTCTCTTAATTATGCAGCATTCAGTACTCCAGTAGGGGCTACATATTCTTGTTCAATATGTCATTTAGTAGAATCACCAATACCAGCCAAGTGAATTTTCATCAAACTTTGCCATGCAGGAAAGTTATCCTTGTTAATCTTCGGTCCATCCCTTTTATACATCTTGATCTTTATCTCCAAGTACCTTCAAACTATTTCAAGAGAACAAATCTTTGATACCAATTGTTAGAATGAATTTAGAATAACTTAGAGGGGGGGTGAATCAATTATCCTCAGGTCCATATGTGGCCATATAAAACTTTTTACCACTTTAACAACTCAGATCTGCTCGACAACAATAAACAACAAAAGTGTGTAGTTTACTGTACTACTGAAATAAGCTTACAAAAGCTTAGTAGTAAAACACAACATAAACATTCACACATTTTGACACCATGATTTAACGTGGAAAACCAATATGAGAAAAACCACCAGTAACATGCTACCAAAATTTCACTCTTCTGAAGTGATGCCCTGTTAGGAGCCAACCCTGTTAAAGGTTACAAAACACACTGTAAAATGTGACCTGGTTAAAGGATTTAATCACCCTATCAGGAGTGGCCTTGTTAGAGGACTTAGAAAATTCCAATCTAAATGTCACCTTGTTCAAAGGATTTATACAATGACTGTTAGGTCAACCTGGTTAAAGGATTTGAACTAATACAATGGTTAGAAAGTAATCATCAGATGTGATCTGATACATACAACTAACTTTGCAAATCCAGATCCAATTTTAGCTCTAATGCTAATTCACTGAGTGGCCTCCATTTTCATCTCAAACTTTAGATCTACTTGGAAATCCATCAAGCAATCTCTCTCTGCTTCTCTGCTTAGCCTTCTTTGCTAGGTTTTTCCAATCAATCAATTAACCATGCAATACTCTTGCATACAACTTCTCCTTACACTTGGATATATGAAAATAAGCTCTGTAGGTTATATTATACCTCTTCATCTAGTTTAGATAGATCTTTTTCCACTTAATCAAGATCATAGATCTTAGGTTAGGTCAGATCTAATAGATCCTTCCATCATTACATTTAATTTACTTCTCCAATATAGTCATTAATTAAACATTGAATCCATGCACTAATAATGGTTTCCATGCATTAAATGAGTGTGGACCAATCTTAATTAACAATAAATATCCAAATAAAATCAACTATGTCGGCCAAAGATCTCAAATCTCATCAATTACTAAAATATTGTTGTTCGGCTTTCTCTGTCTCCCTCCACATTTTATTGGTGCTCGACATCATCTTTTCTTTGCTTGTCATCACCTTTTTCTTTGCTTAGCATTGAATTTTCTTTGCTTGGCATCAAACTTCTAGTGAACTATCAGTGAAATATAAACAACATATCACTTTGCCAAAGTGCCAAATGATCAAGTACCCTGGTGTATACTCATAACTCAACCATTTTCTCCAGTCTTCTTGTTATCCTATTCTTCAAATCTTCATCAATCAATAGATATGGTACTCAAACATATAGCAATAGTCTCACCAGTTAAGGTTTGACATCAATGACAAATAACAATTGTCTACATTGTAGCAATCTTTCCAACATTTAGTGCCTATAATATGATAAAAATAGCTCAAGAAGATCAAGATAAAATGGCTTTTACCTATCCCTGGGGTACTTTTTGTTGGAACGTGATGCTATTTGGTCTTAAAATGTTGGAATGACCTATCAAAGGGCCATGAAAACCATTTTCTATGATATTATGCACACATTCATGGAGGACTATGAAGATAATATTCTTAAAAAATTGTATACTAGAAAGGAACATCTATCTATACTAGACAAAATATTTACCAGATTGGAACAATTTAAAGTAAGAGTAAATCCTAAAAAGTGTGCCTTTGGCGTTCAATTAGGGAAATTGCTAGGCTACATTATGTTAGCAAAGGTAATAGAGGTGCATCTCACTAAAGTTCAAGCTATTATAGAAATGGGGGCACCAAGGAATATTAGTCAATTGAGGTCTTTGCAAGAAAGGATATAATCAATCAGAAGATTCATATCACAATTGGTAGAAAAGTGTTATTCCTTTACTCATTTTTCATATAAAGATATCCTATTTCAATGGGATAGTAAGTGTGAAGAGCCCTTTTCTTGTTTAAATAAATATTTGGAAAATCCTCCAATTCTAATGGCTCTGATACTAGGGAAACCTTTGATCCTATATATATCAGCAACATAAAAATCATTAGGGGCCTTGCTAGCACAAGAGGATGAAAAATGAAAAGAAAAATAAATCTACTATATTAGTAGAACATTGGTCAAGTATGAACTTAATTACACCTATGTATAAAGAGTATGCTTAGCAGTCATTTTTGTGTCTCAAAAAATTTGACATTATATGCTAGCACACAAGATTTGACTCATTGCTAAAATTGATCCATTAAAATACCTTCTTAGAAAAACATATGTTATAGGGAGGCTAGCCAAATGGGTCATGGTATTGAGTGAGATCGACATTGAGTATGTGGAAAATAAAGCTATTAAGGGACAAGTCATTGTAGACCAGTTAGTAGAATCTACAATCTCAAGTAATGAACCTATTTAGGTAGAGTTTCCATATGCAAGTATCCTTAATAGTGAGCCAAAGACATGGGCGTTACACTTTGATGGATCCTATGCTCAACATGGCTCAAGGGTAGGAATTCTCTTTTTTACACCACAAGGTTGCACAATCCCCAAATCATTCAAACTATTATTTCCATGTACCGATAATATAGAAGAGTATGAAGCCCTGGTGATAGGACTCAAAATGGATTTAGAATAGAGGATTACAAAAATAATAATCTATGGAGACTCCAAGTTATTCATTAATTAAATTAATGATGAATATCAAACTACAGATGAAAGCTCATGCATTATAAAAGGATGATTGATGAATTCAAAAATTATTTTGTCTTGATCACATTCGAGAAAATACCTAGATCTGAGAACAAAGTAGTTGATGCTATGATGACACTAGCCTCACTTTTTCTTGTACATAATCAAGATAATAGATATGAGTTCTTGGTGGAGGAATTGGTAAAATCCACAAACGACCATCCTGATTCCCAAATCATTTTCCTACTTATGGTTCATGACTCTACTTGGTATGGTCCTATTTATACCTATCTCAAAGATAACACCTAACCTTAGACCAAACCCGAAATGAGAAACAAAATCTTATATGCCAAACCTCACACTTCACCCTTATTGCTGACATGTTGTATCACAAAGGTCTTGACATAATGTTACTTGGATGTCTAGAGAGTGAGGAATATAAAGCTTCCTTACAAGATGTTCATGAGGGGATTTGTGGGTCACACTCGAGTGGATTTTTCTTAGCGAAGAAACTTCTTAGGATGGAGTATTATTGGCCGACCATGGATAAATATGCATGCCAATTTGTCAAAAGTGCCAATATCATGGGAAGTTGATACATGTACCTATTGGAATGTTTATCAATAATTGAGGGGGGGGGGGGGAANGGGGGGGGGGGGGGTAAATAAGTTATCCTCAACTCTAGATGTACCAATTGAAACTTTATAGCACTTTAAACAACACAGATCTTCTCGGTAGCAATAGCGTAAGTCAACAACATAAATATGTAGTTTACTATTCAAAAGTAATCACCTTGTAGAAACTTAAAAGTAAAACACAACATAAACATTCACACAAGTTGACACCAGTATTTAATGTGGAAACCCAAATTGGTAAAAATCACCAGTAATATGCTACCAAGTTTTCACTTTTATGAAGTGAGCTCTATTAGGAGCCAACCCTATTAAATTTTACAAAACACACTTCTAAATGTGACCTGGTTAAAGGATTTAATCACCCTGTCAGTAGTGGTCTTGTTAAAGGTCTTAGAACATTCCACTTGAATGTCACCTTGCTCAAAGTATTTATACAATGACTGTTAGGTCAACCTGGTTAAAGGATTTTGACTGATACGATGGTTAGAAAGTAAATAGCAGGTGTGATATGATACATACAACTTACTTTGCAAATCTAGATCCTATTTAGGTCTTATGATAATTCATTGAGTGGCCTCCATTCTCATTTCAATCTTTAGATCTGCTTGGAAATCCGTCAAGCAATCACTTTTGCAACTCTCTGCTTCTCTGTTCAGCCTTCTTTGCTAGATCATGCTAATCAGTCAATTAACCATGCAATCCTTGTGCATAAACTTTTCACATACGTACATACCTTTGAATAACCCCTTGAGGTTATCTTATACCTCTTTATCTAGGAAAAATAAATCTTTCCCACTTAATCAAGATTGTAGATCCTAGGTTAGGTCAGATCCAATAGATCTTTCCATCTTTATATTTAATTTATTTCTCCAAAGCAATCACTAATTAAATCTTGGATCCATGCATTAATTACGGTTACCTATGCATTTAAATAGTGTGGACCAATTGTGCTTATCCTTAATTAACTTTACATATCTAAATAAATTCAATTATGTTGGCCAGAGATCTCTAATCTCAACATTTACCAAAATACTGCTGCTCAGCCAACACTGTGTTCTTCCACTCAGTCATCACTATTTTCCTTAGTAATTTACTGGCTCTCGGTCGACACTTAGAAATTATGCTTGGCATACAATGGTGCTTGGTCAACACAAAATTCACTTAGCATATACTGTTCCCAATAAACTGACATCTTGACTTAGTGTTATGGATAAACAACACATTACTTTGCCAATGTGCCAACTGATCAAATACCCTTGTGATTTCCCATAACTCAATCATTTCACTTGGTTTTCTTGTTATCCTTGCCTTCAAATCTTCTTCAACAATCAATAGATATGGTACTTCAAATAGATAGCAATAGTCTCACTAGTTAAGGTTTGACATCAATGAAAAAACAACAATTGTTTACATTGTAGCTTTCCAACAATCTCCCTCTATGGCATTGATGGCAACACTAAACAATAAAACAATAATTTTACAAACATAGTTACCATACAATCCAAAAAGTATGCCTGTGTTCCTTGATATGAAAAAATCTTCATTAATGTCTTTAGCTTCATTCTGATTCTCATCTTGTAAAATATTTCTCCCTCTGTGTCTGTAATCACACTGAAATCTTTCTACTTCTGTTCATCTGTAGACTCTCTCTTTTAGTAAACTCTCCCTATTTCTCTAAGTATAGTAATATCTCCCTCTTTCAGTAAACTTCTCCCTCTTTGAAAACAATGCCAAAGACGTTGACATCTTCATCATGTAGATTCTTTTGTTCTAACTCAGTATCATGTTGTTCCTATCATCTTGTTTATGACTGATCCTTTTTCCTATCCTTGTTTGTCTTTCACAGCTTTAGGCAGCATCCTAAAGTGTGACTTCCTGTGCATCAATGTGTCAAATATTATTAATATAACATTTGATACAATAGTTCCATTCTAAACTAATTAGCCTTAGTCAGGGGAATAACCCTTAATTTACCTTGCAAATACTCATGAGAATCTTTAGGTAGTGCTTTTGTAAATATGTCTACTAACTATTCCTTAGTATGCACATATTCCAGTCTCACTTCCTTGTGTTGAACTAGCTCCCTCAAGTAATGATACTTGATAGCTATATGCTTTGTCTTAGAGTGCATCATAGGGTTCTTAGAAATATTAATGACACTTGTGTTATCACAATATATAACAGCTGGTTATGTGATTTCTTCTTTCATACCTTTCAGTAGTATCTTCAACCATACAATATTAGAGAAGTTAATTGCTGCTGCCACATACTCAGCTTCAGCTATAGATTGTGAGGTGCAATTCTATTTCTTGCTTGTCCATGAAACCAATCTATTTCCCAAAATAAATGTGCCACTTGTGGTGCTTTTCTTGTCATCCACATTTCCATCCCAATCAGAGTCAGTGTAAACTCTGAGCTCAAACTTATCATTCTTTTTGTAATACAGACCATATTCATCTGTTCCTTTCAAATATCTCAGAATTCTTTTTACTACCATCATATGAGTTTTTTTGGGATTGGCAGAAAATCTTGCAACAATTCCAACAGCCAGAGAAATATCAGGTCTGCTATGTACAACATATTGCAGCTTTCCAATCATTGATCTATAAAGGTTTGATTTACTTCTTTTGTATCATCATTTTTTGTTAACTTCTTTCTAGTATCCATGGGTGTACTCACTGGTTTTGATTCTTCCATTCCAAAAGTTTTTAGTATCTCCTTGACATATTTTGATTGAGTAATATAGATACCATTCTTCATTTGATATATTTACAGGCCAACAAAGAATTTGATTTAACCAAACATAGACATCTCAAATTTAGTTTGCATTTCTTTTGCAAATGTTTGGCATAACACATATTGTCCACCAAATATAATGTTATCAAAAAAAATTTCAGCTAATAAAGTACCTTTATTTTGTTTTGTCTTCAAATATAGATTTTTGTTGTCATTGGTTATTGCAAATCCAATCTTTATCAAATAATTGTGCAATCTCTCATACCATGCTCTTGGTGCTTGCTTCAGTCCATATAGTGCCTTGTGTAATCTGCAAACCATGTTCCTCTTGCTCGGGTCAAAAAATCCATCAACTTTTTCAATGTACACTTCTTCTTCTTCTTCTTCTTCTTCTAATATTCCATTTAGAAATGCTGACTTTACATCCACCTGATAAACTTTAAAACCTTTGTAGGCTGCATATGCAAGTAAGGTCTTGAATCCTTCTAATCTTGCAACTGGGGAAAATGTTTCTCCATAATCAATTCCTTCCTCTTGTGCATAACCCTTGCATACTAGTCTATCTTTATTCCTTGTTACTTCTCCATGTTCATTCAGCTTATTTCTAAATACCCACTCAGTACCAATTACATTTTTTTCATTTGGCCTAGGTACAAGTGTCCAGGTCGTATTCTTCTCAATATGTACAATCTCTTCATTCATGGCTTGTATCCAGTCTTCATTTTCTAAGGCATCTTTGACTGTTTTAGGCTCAAAATCACATAACAAGCATGTACTATCTCTCAACTTACTTCTTGTCATAAATGCAGAATCCTTTGATCCTATGATTTGATCAGGTTTTTGGTGCCTCCTTACATACATTTCTAGAGTAGGTTCTTTCTTTGCTTCATATTCATTGTTCTGATTCAATTCAGGTTGATTCTGTGTCTTGGCATCTCCATCAGATAGCTTGGCAATTACCTCCTGTTGCCTAGCAGCCTCATTTTGTGACTCAGAAGGTGCTAGCTATTGCTCTACAACCTCATTCTTAGGTTCAATTAATACATTAGAATCTTCCTCATCTAGATAGACAAATGATTTGTAACTTTCAGGTTCTTGTGTCCTTTCTGCTTCATTTCTTTCTGTATATTCATAATTCTAACATTTGCACTTTCCACAATTTTGTTAGTGTTAGAATTCAAACAATTATATGCTTTACTTTTAGTTGAATAGCTAAGAAATATGCCTTCCTCACCTTTAGCATCTAGTTTTCTATTTCTGTTATCCTTTAGTATGAAGCATTTGCTTCCAAAGACTTTGAAATATCTTACATTAGGTGCATATCCATACCATAGTTCATAAGGTGTAGCATTAGTACCTTTTTTAACTTGTACTCTATTCAGGGTATAGACTATTGTACTCATAGCTTCTCTTGAATATTTTTGTGCAACATTTTTCTCCATCATTAGTATTCTGGCATAGTCCATAATAGATTTGTTTCTTCTTTCAGCAATACCATTTTGTGGTGCTGTCCTAGGTGTAGACATCTATTTTTTTATACCTCAGTCATTGCAGAACATGTTAAACTCATTAGAAATAAACTCTCCTCCTTGGTCAGATCTCAAACATTTTAGACTTTTTCCTGTCTCTTTTTCAACTTTTGCCAAGTACCACTTAAATAACTGGAATGCATCATATTTTTCTTTAAGAAACATAACAGTCAACATTTTGGAGTAATCATCAACAAATAGAATGAAATATCTATCTCCACAGTAACTTTTCTCACCAATGGGACCACAAAGGTCAGTATGAACCAATTCCAGAATTTCCTCAGAAGTATGAGTCTTTCTTTTGAAACTAGATTTAGTCATTTTTCCCAATTGACATTGCTTACACATTGCATTTTTAGGTTTCTTTAACTTAGGCAGCCCTCTAACCTTTTTCAATTTGCTTATGCTTACCAAGTTATCAAATTTTACATGACACAACCTTTTATGTCATAACCAAACACCATTATATTTTGCAAACAAGCATGTCCCATTAGCTAAGTCCAGATAGAATAAGTTACCTTTTGTTTTCTCTCCACTTCCAACTAGTTCTCTAGTGGCATCAAAGATCTTTGCCTTCTTGTGATGGAATTTGATGAGGAGGTTCCTCTCCTAGAGCCTCTAGCTCTCTCCAAGACCTTCAATGGGTCTTCCTTAGGGTATCTCTCTCTCTACCCTAACTAGAGGATTCTTTCCTAATCCTCTAACTCACTAGGAACTTCCCATCAATTTCAAACTCAACTCCTTACTCTCCTCCTTAGCTTTCTTGCAAGCATGGATTCACAAGCCTCCTATTAATCCAGTGGTGTCAACTTCCTAAGGTTAGGCTTTCCTACTCCCCTTAGGTCAAAGCACACTCCTATGGATCCAATTTCCTGGATCCTTCAACCATTTTCCAATCGAGACCCAAAATCAAGCTCTTTGGCCTTGTAGCATTTTTAGGCCTATTAGCCCTTCAAAACACTGAAAATGTGTTCTTACTCCCACAAACCCTTAACAACCCTAAAAAAAACTTGGATATTATTTGTGGTTTTTCCTCCCCTTGAATATTTACTAGGTCTCAAATCTTAATGGTGTCCGTACAGTAGATTTCTACCAAACCGCTAAAAATAAGGGTTTCAAAGGCATGTAGACTAGTTTGGAAACTTGGAATTCTTTCTCTAATCAAATGGTCTCCTCTAAACTGTAAGGAAACTCAGGTGCAGAAACAACTTCCTACACTAATCTCTAAAGGAAAGTATTATGCAAATTCTTTTAAATCCTGACAATTTCAGATTTGTTAACTACTTTAACAATGATATTGCAGCCATATACCATGCATACAGAAAAATAGAGAATGACACAATGATTTACCCTGTGGAAAACCTTTCGGTAAAAAACCCCAGCACTCCAAAACCTGCACAATGTATTATCTTCAACACAACAATTACAACACACTTGCAATGCAAGTTCTTTCAGGAGACAATCGACACACACAGACTAATCCAGTAGCACCCGATCATACAAACAATACACTCTTTTTCTATATCTGTCTGCAACCCTAAAAAATGCTTATATCATGCACTTTCCTTTTTAGGGCAACTTCCAAAGATAGCCACATTAGGGTTTTACCATTCTCCAAGAAAATATGAACCCTATACAGTACTCAACTTTATCAGTTGCCACATGTCATTGCATGTCTTCACTCATCATAGAACCTTCTAGAAATAGCTCTTACGTGTCATAGGAATCCATATAACCATTTCAGCCATGATCTCCTTACACACAATTCAAGATGCCAACAAATCAAGTGGAGTGACACATCAACATTCCAACTAGACATGTACACTCACACTTAATTACATTATTTGCAAGAAATACATTTTACAAAACAAATAATAAGAATAGGAATTATCCAAGGTTGAGACACCTTATTCCTAACATTCTCCCACTTTTCGAACACCTTGTAAGAGCAATAGGAACATAATAGGAACTAACCGCTATAGGCCAAAAGGCCCATAGACTCCGAACACCATCTGAACTTCACAGTGCCCACTTGTTTTGTTAATGCATCTGCAACATTCTTCATAGTATCTACCTTCTCCAAATTTACCTTTCCATCTTCCACCATATCTGTCACAAAGTGAAACTGCACATCAATGTGCTTCGTTCTAGCATGGAAAGTTGGATTCTTCACAAGGCAAATAGCGCTCTGACTATCACACCAAATAGTAATCTATTCTGCATCAGCACCAACATCAAAACACAATCTCCTAAGCCAAATTTCTTCCTTACTAGCATGAATAGCAGCCATGTACTCATCTTTTGTAGTGGACAAAGCAACCACAGGTTGTCGTTTACTCATCCAACTGATGGCACCACCAAACATAGTGAACACATAAGCACTGGTGGATCTCCTACTGTTAATATCACCTACCCAATCTGAATCCACAAACCCATGAATACAAACTGAATGCAAAGATCCAGAAGAGTTACCATGGTAACATATGGAGTAATCTGATGTACCCCTAAAATATCTGAATACTCACTTAACTACATCCTAATGTACTCGTCCAGGGTTAGCCATAAACCAACACAAGACTCCCACTGCTTGGGCAATGTCTGGTCTAGTACAGACCATAGCATACATAAGACTGCCAACTGCACTAGCATAAGGTACTCTACTCATGTCCTCCACCTCACTAGGAGATTTTTGACAATCATCT
>MU223164.1:521233-570290 GCA_018584345.1 Thuja plicata
TTCAGTCTTCTCAGGGGTAGGAGGAAACTGAACAACATCTTTTTCCTTTTCTTTTTCATCTAGTTGTAGCACAATAGGAGAAGATGTTAGCTCTTTGAAAATAACATTTCTACTATGCAACACCTTAGTAGTCATAGGATCCCAAAGCTTGTATCCTTTCACACCAACACTGTATCCAATGAAAATACATTTTACAGCTTTGTTTTCCAACTTAGATCTTTTCTCCTTTGGAATATGTGCATAAGCTTCACAACCAAAAACATGAAGATTTCTAATTGAAGGCTTCTTACTAGACCACACCTCCATGGGTGTCTTACCAACAAGAGCTGATGTAGGAGATCTGTTAACCAGATAGCAAGTAGTGGCCATAGCTTTAGCCCAAAACCTTTGTTCTAAACCAGCTCCACTATGCATACTCCTAGCCTTCTCCATCAATGTCATGTTCATTCTCTCTGCAACTCCATTTTGTTGCGGGGTGTAAGGAGTTGTCTTATGTCTCTCGATTCCTTGTTCTTTACAGAACTGTTCAAACTCTATGGAAAAAACTCACCACCATTATCAGTTCTCACACACTTGATTCTTTTACCAGTTCGATTCTCCACAAGAGCCTTAAATTCCTTGAACCAACTGAAAACCTGTGTCTTACTTTTTAGGAAATATATCCAAGTCCTTCTACTATAATAATCTATAAAAGATACAAAATATATAGAACTGGAGATAGAAGGAACTTTTACAGGACCAAATACATCAAAATGAATAAGATCTAAAAGTCTAGAAGACTTGTGAGAACTAGAGTAGAACTGAACATGATTTTTCTTACCATAAATACAGTGTTCATAGAAATTGAATTTGAGATTACAATAATTTAGCCCCTCGACGAGATTTTTAGTTTTCAAGGTCCTAAGACCCTTCTCACCAATGTGACCAAATCTCATATGCCAGAACATTGTATTTTTTGTAGGAAGCTTACCTTCCAAAGTGTTTGCACCCTTAGGTACACTTACTGCACTGCCATCAGAACCCATTTCCATAGTCTTCTTTACTGCTCATTCAGATGGTGGGGATGAAGTGATAGCCACTCTCTTCTTTGAAATAGAAGAACTACTATACTGAGCAATGCATGCATCAAGCTGAAACATAGTACCTCTCCTAGTACCTTTAGCGAGCCCCATAGAACCTCTCATCATCTTGCATCCATCTTTTGAAAAGACAACTTGCACACCTACATCATTTAGCATACTTACAGATAATAGGTTTCATGCCAAACCTGGAATGTGCATAACTCCATTGATTCCCTTTACTCGTCCATCAAGAAATCTGATAGTGACCCTTCCGCGTCCAACTATCTTTAGGTGAGAACATCACCCAAGTACACCTTTCCACCATCAAACTCTTCATATTTTGAGAACCATTTTTGATGAGAGGTCATGTGAAAAGAAGCACTCGATTCTACCAACCACACATCATCAGATGCATGGGCTGCCAAAGCTACAATAAAATCATCTCCATCTTCTTGAGATTTTTCAGAAGCTAAATCTGAGCCTTTCTTCTTCTTCTTTGGTTCTTTGCAGTCCCTCTGAAAGTGCCCAAATTTATCACAGTTCCAACATTTTGTCTTGGACTTTCCAGGAGTCTTAGAACTCCCATGGGATTTGGATCTACCTTTCTTTGACTTATTGTCACTCTACTTTCATTTGTCGATGGATCTCTCGCAAATAGCAAGGGCTTCCTTAAATGAATTTGAAGTCTTTCTTCGCATCTCCTCAGATAGCAGCGAAGACACCACATCATCCATACAAAATGTGAATATAGTACTTTCAAGAGCCATCACAAGATGGTTCCATGAATCCGGCAAGGAACAAAGCAGGGTCATACATCGATCCTCCTCCTCGATCTTGGCACTGAATGATGCCAATTATGCAATCAATAAATTGAATGCATTGAGATGATCAGTTATGGATCCACCTTCCTCCATTCTTAAAGAATACAAATTATTTCTTAGGAACAACTTATTCACAAGAGATTTGGCCTGATACATAGACCCAAGCCATTTCCACAAAGGATTTGCAGTAGTCTCATCAAGAACATTCAAAAGAATGACATCTGCTAGACAGAGTCTGATGAGACCATTAGCCTTCTGATCCTTGATCTCCTAATCCACTTGAGATATCACTGCAGGTCTCACATCAAGTGAAGTAGCCTCCCATAGATTGTGGGCTTCAAGCATGTCTTGCATCTTGAATTTCCACAACTCAAAATTAGTGCCATTAAATTTCTCCACCTCCATTCTACTGTATGAGGAACTTGCCATCTTAATCTACAAATAAGATTAAGAATGCTCTGCACAAAAAACTCCCACTCAACTTGAGATTAGCTCAAAAAACCCTACCCAACAACTAGGATCAAAATTTGACCAGGCTCTAATACCACTTGTAAGGAAATTCAGGTGCGGAAACCACTACCTACACTAATCTCTAAAGGAAAGTATTGTGCAAATTCTTTTAAATCCTTACAATTTCAGATTTTTTAACTACTTTAACAATGATATTGCAGCCATATACCATGCATATAGAAAAATAGAGAATGACACAATGATTTACCCTAGGGAAAACCTTTCGGTAAAAAACCCCAGCACTCCAAAACCTGCACAATGCATTATCTTCAACACAATGGTTACAACACACTTGCAATGCAAGTTCTTTCAGGAGACAATCGACACACACAGGCTAATCCAGTAGCACCCAATCATACCAACAATACAATATTTTTCTATATCTGTCTGTAACCCTAAAAAACACTTATATCATGCACTTTCCTTTTTAGGGCAACTTCCAAAGATAGCCGCATTAGGGTTTTACCATTCTCTGAGAAAATAGGTACAGTACTCAACTTTATCAGTTGCCACATGTCATTGCATGTCTTCACCCATCAAAGAACCTTCTAGAAATATCTCTTATGTGTCATAGGAATCCATCATAACCATTTCATCCATGATCTCCTTACACACAATTCAAGATGCTGAGACATCAAGTGGAGTGACACATCAACATGCCAACTAGACATGTACACTCACACTTAATTACATTATTTGCAAGAAATACATTTTACAAAACAAATAATAAGAATAGGAATTATCCAAGGGTGAGACACCTTATTCCTAACATAAAATTTTCCTTCCATAAGAAGTTTTGAACCACATTCCTCTACACTCCTCCAAACTTGATTGGCTCATATCAATCAATCTGCAATCTTCATTGCCACTGCCTTGTTCAGTTACCCTAGCCAGAATGCTCACCACTTGCCTAGGGCCTGAATGTTCTCAAGCCCCCTGCACCCACACACTCCAAAATCCATATCTACATAGTATATACAAGGTCCTATTGGATTTCAAGTGCTCATGGAGTTTGAGCCATGAGAACTCCAAAGAAACCCATTATTTACATAACTGGACCAAAACTGGCCAGTGAACTTGCAAAACACAAATAATTTCACAAAAATTAACTAGAATGTACAAAATAACAAAATAACACCACACAATGCTTGGAAAATACATTTCAAACATGATCCAATCATTCATTCAATCCATTCAATCCAATGAAGTGATGGATGATGGTTCTGTCACAAAATTACATTGTAAATTGGTTCTTCCTTGCAATCAGTTCGTACAATATCAGAACTAACTAAAAAATTATGGTTGGGTTAACCTTATATAATCCTATCCCATTTGTCTAGACCATTTTGTTGGGATTTGGGAACCTTAATGGCCGATTCCTAAAATCTAGGAAATGTTGTCATGACAACTTTGACAACTTTTGTCAAAATTGCTATTTTCACAACTTGAGTGTCCTAATTGGTTCTAAACTTTACCTATTGACCTCAAATGGTTAGAAAACAACAAAAAATTAAAAATCTTCCCAATTTGGTACTTTTTTCAACTCTTTGACTTTTGAGTTGACTTCTAGGCCTTAGACTCCTATAATCAACTAGACTCAAACAACACAACCCTAATCTTTCCAAACCTAAACCATACCTCAAACACACACTAGGGACTTTATACTTAGTCCTTAATCATGGATGGTTGGCCAAACCAAACCACAAGCCAAAATTAATTAAGATCTTTCAATAGACCTTAAGGGTGCTCCTGCACCATACTCCCCCCTGCAACAGGAAAGTTAAGGAACTTTTGGTGATAGGAACTCCTCACTAATTCCATGTTTCTTGAAGTCACTTTTAGCTATCCAAGTGGATTTTGACTCTAGTTGTTTCTTCCACTTCACTAGATGCTCCATGTAGATCTTATGTCTTGTTTTCTTTTTCACCCTTTAATCCAATATCTTCTCAACTTGTAGTTTGTCCTATTCCAGAGTCTTGAACTCTCCCATGTCCTTAATGATCTCTATTCTGTACTCCATCTCATCCATATCTAGCCCTTTATACTTTATCAAATATTTCACATTGAAGATTGGAGAAATTGACATCTCCTTGGGCAACTCTACCTTGTATGCATTAGGTCCATACTTGGCCAATATCTTGCAAGGTCCAATTCATTTCATCTGTAGCTTGCTGGGCATCCCTTTTTGTAGTCTTTCCTTATTCAGGAACATCATGACTAATTCACCCACTTCAAACTACAATTCTCTTCTCCCCTCATCTTTCTTTTCCTTCAACTTTTTATTTGCCTCCATCAAGGTCTTTTGCACTTGCTCATGAACCTCCTTCATTGATTGTACAAAATCATCATCATGCCCACTAATTCCCTCATATCCTTTGAGGTCTCCAAGTTCCATCACACCCCTTGGATGTGCCCCATACACTATCTCAAATGGGCTCTTCCCTATAACTCTATTGGTACTGTCATTGTAGGCAAATTCTGCCTATGGACTAACTTTCTCCCAACCTTGTCCATGCTCCTTGGTCAGACATCTAAGAAAGTTCCCAAGTACCCTGTTGATTAATTTAGTCTTCTCATCCATTTGAGGATGATAGGAAGATCCATGAGACAAGTTTTCACCTAACCTCTTCCATAGGGTCTTCCAAAAGTGGCCCATGAACTTTACATCCCTATCTACAACAATGCTCATTGGTAGGCCATGAATCCTTACCACTTCTTTGAAGAACAAGTAGGCAATATGGCTGGCATCATGTGTTGTTTTACATGGTATGAAGTGGCTCATTTTACTAAACCTATCTACCACTACAAATACACTGTCTAAACTAGTTGGATTTCTAGGTAACCCCACTATGAAGTCCATACTTATGCACTCCCAAGGTCTACTTGGGATGGGTAATGGCTTGTAAATTCCTGCATTATTTGAAGTGCCTTTAGCTTTCTGACATATGCCATACTGCTCCACATAACTTCTTACTTCCTTTTGCATCTTTGGCCACCAATAGAATCTCTCTACTAAGTCCAATGTCTTGTTCAATCCAAAGTGTCTAGTTAGGATTCCATTATGCTTCTCCTATATAAGGTTCTTCCTCATTGAACCTCTTGGAATACATAGTTGCTTGCCTTTGAATAGAAACCCATTCTACAATCTATACTATGCAAACTCACTATGAAAGTGATTCTCAAGATTTTGACACACCTTATATATCTCTGAGAAATCTGAATCTCCCTCATATAGGTCCTTAAAACCTTCAACTCCTATGCTTTGCAACTGAATCTCTTGGATGGTGAGTAGTCTCCTACTAAGGGAATCTGCAACTTTGTTTTGCACCCCCTTCTTATGTTTTATGGTAAAGGTGTAAGATTGTAGGAACTCCATCCACTTGATGTGTCTCAAGCTAAGCTTGTCTTGAGTGTTTATGTAACTCACTGCTTGGTTATCTGTGAAGACAAAAAAATCTTTAGGAAAAAGATAATGCCTCCACTTCTTTAAGGCTTGTACAAGAGCATATAGCTCCAAGTCATAGGAAGAGTACCTAGACTTAGCCTCATTTAGTCTTTCACTAAAAAAGGCCACAGGCCTGCCTTCCTGACTTAAGACAACTCCCACTACAATGACAACTCCTACTACAATGATACTTACATCACACTCCACAATAAATGGTTTATCAAATCTTGGCAATAGTAATATAGGCTGAGTATCCACTTTCTTCTTCAATTTATCAAATCCATCATTAGCTGCCTTTGTCCACACAAATTTTGTTTTCAATCCTCCTTTTATAGTCTCTAGGTCTGGAGCACAAATCTCACTAAATCTCCTAATGAACTTCCTATAGAATTGGGATAACCCATGGAAGCTCTTGATGTCTATCCCTATTTTAGGAGTAGGCTAGTTCAATATGGCCTCTACCTTCTCCTTATCCATTTTTATGTCATTCTTGGAAACCACAAAGCCAAGGTAGA
The DNA here is from genome assembly GCA_018584345.1 of Thuja plicata. Classification (NCBI taxonomy): domain Eukaryota; kingdom Viridiplantae; phylum Streptophyta; class Pinopsida; order Cupressales; family Cupressaceae; genus Thuja; species Thuja plicata. The sequence continues at coordinate 527,586 of MU223164.1, forward strand.
CTAGCTCTTCCTTCATGAATTCACTCTTCTCAAGGTTTATGGTGAGTTTCTCTTCCTACAACTTCTTCAACACTAACTCCAAGTATCTCATATGGTCCTCCTTTGTTTTACTAAATATGAGGATGTCATCTAAATAGGAAACTACAAAGAATCCTATATATTCCTTCAAGACTTTATTCATCACCCTCATAAAGGTGCTTGGTGAATTGGTAAGCCCAAAGGGAATCACTAACCATTCATACAACCCCTCTGTAGTCTTAAATGTAAACTTCCACTCATCACCCTCTTTCATCCTAATTTGATAGTACCCACTCTTCAAATCAATTTTAGGGAAGTACTTAGCACCCCCCAAACAATCCATCAACTCCTCTATTCTATGAATTGGAAATCTATATCTGATAGGCATTCTATTTATTTCCCTAGAATATATAAACATCCTCCACTTACCTCCCTTCTTAGGAGCCAACACCACTAGGATAGAACAAGGGCTAATGCTCTTCCTTATCAACCCTTGGTCCAAAATCTCTTGGACTTGTCTGGCTATCTCCTTGTTTTTCTCTAGTTCCATCTTGTATGCAACCTTGTTTGGAAAAGATGCTCCTGGTATGAAGTCAATTTGATGACTTATCTCCCTCTTTGGTGGAAGGGTGGCTGGTGTACCCTCACAAATTATGTCCTTGAACTGGTCTAGAGTTATCTTACCTCCTATGGTATAGGTGCCTTCTCATGAGACTCCTCCTCCTTTGGCTTTAGCAAAATTGCATAACCAACTTCTTCTTTCTTCATATCCCTTAGAAATTTTTTTCCACTCAATAGCATGGCACTGGATTTTTCCTTCTCCATTGTATCCTCCTCTAGTATGGATTGTATTTTGTAAGTGACCCCATTTTTATTGAAGGTGTACTTGTTATCCTTCCCATTATGGACTGCATCTCTGTCATACTGCCATGGTCTACCAAGCAACATATGGAAAGCATCAATTGGAAAAACATCACATAGTATCTTGTCATGATACTTCCCTATGGAAAATTCCACCCACACTTGTTTATTGACTAAGATGTTCTGGCCCTTATTCAACCATGTGACTTTGTAGGGACATTCATGTGGAATTTTAGTTAGCTTTATCTTCTCTACTGCCTCTTCTGATATAACATTGTCTATAGATCCTGAATCAGTGATCACCTTACAGACTTTCCCCATTATCTTGCACTTGACTCTAAAAAGATCCCTTCTTCTCTTGTGTCCATCCTTAGTGGGTTCTTTAATTAGTATCCTTCTAAGCATCAAGCTTTCACCTTTCTCTGAATCCAGACTGACCTCTGAATGCTTGGTGTTGTCCTCCTCTTGGACATTGTTGATCCTATTTTCTCATTTTGAGGTTGTTGGCTTATTTGGACACCTATATGCAAGGTGCCCCAACTATCCACATTTGTAACATTTCATGGAAGAGAAATGAGATCCCCTTCCAAAACCTCCTATCCTTCCTCTACCACTATTATAAGAACCCCTTCCTCTACTATTGAATCCACCTCTATTTTTTTACTCCTATCCTTGATTGACATACCTAGAGTCACCTTGACCCCTAATTTCATTGCCTCTTCCACTTGAGCCTCCTCTATGGCCACCTCTATTATCTCTTCCCCTTCCTCTACTTTTGGAGCTAGAATCTTGTCTTTTCTTTAGTTTTTCTTCCACCTTCAAAGCCATTTGAAAACAACTATGGATGGAAGTCAGGGTGAAGAGACTAAGCTCTTCTTGGATGTTCCACCTTAACCCATTAAGGTATCTTGCCACTTTAATGCTCTTCATCTCTTGGATTCTTGATCTAAGACAAAGTTTTTTAAATTCTTTGGTATAGGCTGCCACGTCTAGGTCTTTTTGCCTAAGATTTTTCCTCTTCTTATACAGTTGGATGTCATAATCCTCTAGAAGATAATACTCCTTCACTTTTTCCATCATTTTCTTCCAATTTGTTATGGGCTTCTTTCCCTCTTTCTCCTTTTCTTCCTGCAAGAACTTCCACCATGTAAGTGCTTGCCCTCTTAGCCTTGTCTTTGCTATCTTCACCTTTTGGGCTTCTGTAATCCCATCACACTTGAAGTGACTCTCCATCCCTTCAAGCCATTCCATAACCAACTATCTATCCATCTCACTAGAGAAGACTGGTGTTCCTTCTAGAGCCTTCCCACTCAATGCTTTGAGTGATTTGAGGAATGGTTCCTCAGGTAGAAGAGGATCAGAATCTGGTTCTACTTCCTCTTCAAATTGAGATTTACCTTTATCTAACTATCCATGTACTTCTTCTCTCAGTTTACTGGCTATCTTTTCAACCTCTGCCATTTTGATCTTCATTTCCTCCATTGCCTCTTCAAGAAGCCTATTCTTGATTTGCTACTCTAACAAATCTTTGGCCAACTCTGCATTGGTCACCATGCTGAACTCACCTATGGACTCACTCCAATCTGACATACACCAATTCAATCACCCAAGCCTTTCAATAGCTTTGATACAAATTTGATGAGGAGGTTCCTCTCCTAGAGCCTCTAGCTCTCTCCAAGACCTTCACTTGGTCTTCCTTAGGGTCTCTCTCTCTACCCTAACTAGAGGATTCTTTCCTAATCCTCTAACTCACTAGGAACTTCCCATCAATTTCAAACTCAACTCCTTACTCTCCTCCTTAGCTTTCTTGCAAGCATGGCTTCACAAGCCTCTTATCACTCCAGTGGTGTAAAATTCCTAAGGTTTGGCTTTCCTACTCCCCTTAGGTCAAATCACACTCCTATGGATCCAATTTGCTAGAACCTTCAACCATTTTCCAATCGAGACCCAAAATCAAGGTCTTTGGCCTTGTAGCCTTTTTAGGCCTACTAGCCCTTCAAAACACTAAAAACATGTTCTTACTCCCACAAACCCTTAACAACCCTAAAAATAACTTGGATATTATTTGTGGGTTTTTCCTCCACTTGAATATTTACTAGGTCTCAAATCCTAATGGTGTCTGTACAGTAGATTTCTACAAAACCCCTTAAAATAAGGGTTTTAAAGCCATGTAGACTGGTTTGGCAACTTGGACTTGTTTCTCCAATCAAATGGTCTCCTCTAAAATTATCCTTCCATAAGAAGGTCTGCACCACATGCCTCTACACTCCTCCAAACTTTATTGGCTCATACCAATCAATCTGCAATCTTCATTGCCACTGTCTTGTTCAGTTACCCTAGCCAGAATGCTCACCACTTGCCTAGGGCCTGAATGTTCTTGAGCCTTCCCTGCACCCACACACTCCAAAATCCATATCTACACAATATATACAAGGTCCTAGTGGATTAGAATTTCTTGTGGAGTTTGAGCCATGGGAACTCCAAAGAAACCCATTATTTACATAATTGGACCAAAACTGGCCAGTGAACTTGCAAAACACCAATAATTTGACAAAACTTAACCAAAATGTACAAAATAACAAAATAACACCACACAAATCTTTGAAACTAAATTTCAAACACTATCCAATCGTTCATTTAGTCCATTCAATCCAATGAAGTGATGGATGATGGCTCTGTCACAAAATTACACTGTAAATTGGTTCTTCCTTGCAATCAATCCATAAAATATTAGAAATAACTAAAAAATTAGGGTTGGATTCACCTTATATAATCCTATCCCATTTTTCTAGACCATTTGGTCAAGATTTGGGCACCTTAATGGCTGATTCCTAAAATCTAGGAAATGTTGTCATGACAACTTTGACAACTTTTGTCAAAATTGCCATTTTCACAACTTGAGTGTCCTAATTGGTTCTAAACTTTACCAATTGACCTCAAATGGTTAGAAAACAATAAAACATTAAAAATCTTACCAATTTTGGACTTTGGTCAACTCTTTGACTTTTGAGTTGACTTCTGGGCCTTAGACTCCTAGAATCAACTAGACTCAAACAACACAACCCTAATCTTTCCAAACCTAAACCATACCTCAAACACACAATAGGGAATTTATACTTATTCCTTATTCATGGATGGTTGGCCAAACCAACCTACAATCCAAAATTTATTAAGATCTTTCAATAGACCTTAAGGGTGCTCCTGCACCAGAATTCAACTCTATAACAAGAAGTATTCAGCTGTGCAACACTCAATAAATTATAGTTAAGATCATCAACCCAATATACATTGTCACATCTGATTTTATCAGTCAAGTTAATTGATCCTTTCCCTTTAACAAGACATGGTGCATAATTTCCAAATTTAACATAACCACCATTGCATTGATCTAGGGTTTCAAATTTATCCTTGTCACCAGTCATGTGATGTGAAAAACCACTGTCAATAATCCAACGGTCACCTTTACTCATATAAGAAATTAGTGTAGTTTTCTCATCAGCAACAGAATCATCTTTCATAGCAACATACACAACTTCTATATCATTTTAATTAGAATTATCAGTTCCACTGTCAAAGGCTTCTTCAGCTATATAGCAAGATTTCTTACATTTGTCTTTGTAATCCTTATACTTTCTAAAGTCTTGGTCATCTTTTCTATCTTTGTACTTGTTGTCCCTTCTTTCATCTTTTTCATTCTTATCAGAACATCTAGCAGCAATATGACCAACTTTGTTACATGAAAAACAAATGATAGGAAGTTTACCTTTGAATTTTCCTTTTCCTCTAGATAGTCTTCTTGCCATAAGTGCCTCAAGCTCTTCCAGATCATCATCTATAGTGTCACTGTCACTGTTTACACATTTCTTTCCTTTCTTTGATTTTTTAAGGACCAACTAGGATCTAAATGTAGAATCAATAGCTTGTGGAGTGTAGTTATCAAAATTTGACATCTCAAATGTAGTAAGTCTACCTACCAGACCTTCTAAAGTCAAATTGTTATTATGAGTACATCTTAATTCTTGAATTGCAGAGACTCTAATAGAATATACAGGAAGAAGAGTTCTCAGTACCTTGCTCATAATGGTGTTATCATCAATGGTTCCATTAGATCCTCTAATAGCATTCACAACTTCCTTTATCCTACCACTGTATTGAACTATATTTTCTCCTTCCTAAATTTTCATTTCATCAAACTTACCTCTTAAACTTTCAGATTTGGCTCTTAGCACATTTGTATCTCCTCCATAGATGGTTGCTAGGGTATCCCACATATTCTTTGCATTTGTACAGTTCTTTATGTCTTCAAATTTAGGATAGATCAGGGATGATGCAATCTCCAACATTACTTGATTGTGTTCCTGCTTTTCTCTTAACTATTCAGCGGTGAGAGGTGTAGTTGGGACTACATAGTAATTTTCAATATAGTGCTTAGTAGCATCACCAATACTAGCCAGATGCAATTTCATCAAACTCTACCATGCAGAGAATTTATCTTTGTTCAACTTTGGTACCTCCTTTATATACATCTTGATCTTTTTCTCCAAGTACCTTCAAACTATTTTCAAGACCAATTTTTATAATGTAAATGAATAATTGAGAGGGGGGGAGAATCAGTTATCCTCAAGTCTAGATGTACCAATTGAAACTTTATAGCACTTTAAACAACACGGATATGCTTGGCAACAATAGCATAATTCAACAACATAAATATGCAATTTACTATTCAAATGTAATCATCTTGTAGAAACTTAACAGTAAAACACAACATAAACATTCACACAATTTGACACTAGTATTTAATGTGGAAACCCAAATTGGGAAAAACCACCAGTAACATGCTACCAAGTTTTCACTTTTCTGAAGTGAGCTCTGCTAGGAGCCAACCCTGTTAAAGGTTAAAAAACACAATGCTAAATGTGACCTAGTTAAAGGATTTAATCACCCTGTCAGGAGTGGCCTTGTTAGAGGTCTTAGAACATTCCACCTGAATGTCACCTTGCTCAAAGGATTTATACAATGACTATTAGGTCAACCTGGTTAAAGGATTTTGACTGATACAATGGTTAGAAAGTAATCAGCATGTGTGATCTGATACATACAACTTACGTTGAAAATCTAGATCCTATTAAGCTCTTATGATAATTAAATGAGTGGCCTCCATTCTCATTTCAATCTTCAGATCTTCTTGGAAATATGTCAAGCAATCACTTTCGCAACTCTCTGCTTCTCTGTTCAACCTTCTTTGCTAGATCATGCCAATCAGTCAATTAACCATGCAATCCTCTTGCATACACTTTTCACATACATACATACCTTTGAATAACCCCTTGAGGTTATCTTATACCTCTTCATCTAGGTAAAATAAATCTTTTCCGCTTAATCAAGATCATAGGTCCTAGGTTAGGTCAGAACCAATGGATCTTTCCATCTTTACATTTAATTTATTTCTCCAAAGAAATCACTAATTAAATCTTGGATCCATGCATTAATTATGGTTACCTGTGCATTTAAATAGTGTGGACTAATCATTCTTATCCTCAATTAACTTCACATATCCCAATAAATTTAATTATGTCAACTAGAGATCTCTAATCTCAACATTTACCAAAATACTGCTGCTCTACCAACACTGTATTCTTCCACTCGGTCATCACTATTTTCCTCAGAAATTTACTAGCACTCGGTTGACACTTATAAATTATGCTCAGCATACACTAGTGCTCAGTTGACATAAACTTCACTTGGCATATACTATTCCAAGTAAACTAACATCTTGACTTAGTGTTATGGATAAACAACACATTACTTTGCCAATGTGCCAACTGATCAAGTACCCTTGTGATTTCCCATAACTCAATCATTTCACTCAGTCTTCTTCTTATCCTTGCCTTCAAATATTCTTCAACAATTAATAGATATGGTACTTCAAATAGATAGCAATAGTCTCACCAGTTAAGGTTTGACATCAATGACAAAACAACAATTGTTTACATTATAGCTTTCCAATAGTACCATCTCAGGAATTACATCCCATTACTACACCTTGGCCTTTTTATCAATGGGGGTCTGATTTGATCGAGATGATATATCCCCCCTCTTCTAAAGGGCACAAATACATTATCACTACTACATAATATTTTATAAAATGGGTGGAAGTTGTACCCTTAGCCACTGCGACTGGAATTTTTTTTCAATGTTCATCGTAAACCACATCATTTGCAGATATGACATCCCACATGCAATCATCACAGATAATGGGAAGCATTTCAAAAATAATGATGTTAACAAGTTATGTGAAAAGTTTCATATTACTCAACATTTCTCTTCTATCTATTATCCTCAAGGAAATGGAAAAGTAGACACCTCTAATAAGAACATTCTTAAAATCCTTAAGAAAATAGTTGATGATTCAGGTAGGGATTGGCACATACAGTTAAATCCAACACTTTGGGCTTATAGAATTTAAGGAGAGGAAAAATAAGAAATATAAAATTGCATGCAAGGCAACCACAACCTATAAAAACATACAAAATAGATCCTATCCTAACATTAAATACATGAAGGAAAAGTGAATAAAATATTGAAACAAATTCAAACAAACACCCCTCAAAATGCTCCAATGCTTTTCTTTCTTCTTTTAATTTGATATGTTGCTCCCATGTGACAATATGCACCTATTCATGAAAGAAAAATGACAACAAGAATACTCGAAAAATGTGGTTCTAGAAATGAAGGGAAAATGAGCTCAATTTATAGGAGTTTAGAGCTCCAATTAAAAAATTAGCAATTAGATATGAAAATTAGAAACTTGTATTGATTATGAAACTTGATAAAAATGGAGAGGGAAACATGCCATAAATTATGACAAGTTAAAACAGAAAAAGCCAAGTTAGTAAATAAAAAGATGCAAGAAATGTTAAAATAGAAAGATAATGAGTTAGGATTTATGATAGAAAATAAAAATAGAATAAGTGAGGTGGATTTATGAGGAATTAAATTAACCAAGAATTCAATATTCCCAACAAAAGGCAATTATTTTTTTAATTTTATTTTATGAAATTAGAAATTCCATAAATTAGGAAATTAGCCAATTAATTAATAGGATGATTAATTAATTGTGGAGTTAGGATAGGGAATAAATAAAATTAATTTATTTCTTTAGGAGAAGGAAAAATAAATTTTATGAAATTAGAAATTCCATAAATTAGGAAATTAGTCAATTAATTAATAGGATAATTAATTGTGAAGACTTAAGATAGGGAATAGATAAAACTAATTTATTTATTCAAGCTAGGGATAAATCGTGGTTTAATCATCCCAAGATGATGAATTAGTAAATCATTGACCGAATTGAAATAATTAATGTGCAATTGAATGTATTTTGATGATATTGATGAGGATTAGGATCAATTTTGATGATTCTGGAATAGTTTAGGAAATCACAAGGCATCGATGAACTTTGACAATGCTCTCATGATAATGATTGGAAATGATATAATGGCATCAATGAACTTGGATGATGCCAGAGGATAAACAAAGATAAGGAGACATTGATGAACTTGGACAATGCTCCTGAAATGTTAAAATGACAATGAGGCATCAATGAACTTTGACAATGCTCTCAGAATGATGATTGATGATGAAATAGCATCGATGAACTTTGACAATGCTATTGGAGGAAGTAAATGATGATGAGGCATTGATGAACTTGGACAATGCACTCAAGTGATGATTTAGGAGAAGGCATTGATGAAATTAAAATACTTTGGATAGATAGTGATGAGGCATCGATGGACTTTGACAATGCCAGAGGATTGATTGAAAGAGGTTGATAAGACATTGATATGAATTTGGAATCGAATGAGTTTGGAATGATCCTAGACCGATTAGAAAGGGGTTATAACTCAGTTGGACTGATTTAGGATGATTTGGAATGGTTTAGGAATTAATTTGATTAATTTACCCAAAAAGATCAAGGTTATTAGAGAAATGTTAGAAATCGGCGACATGGAAGAATGCCACAATATCAGTGAATAAAAGACATGTTAAAAAGGCAGCACATACGTGCGAACCATTTTTGGGTTTGTCTTTATATGGAATGGTGGGAGACATGGATGCTGCTTGGTTGATCTTTCTAGTGATACTAAATAATTATTTATAGGTTGGAAAGAATCTGGTGATTGAAAATGTGCCACAAGAGGTTTTTCATTTCTTATGCTTGATCGATGTTCAAAAGGTGGCACACTTTTACTTGTCTTTGTTTGATAAATCCTTGATGGTGAATTGGAGGGGAAAAAATATTCCTCCTGCAATGTTATTGTTTGTGATCTTGGCATTTATTGTATTGTTCTCATGATTGGCACAAGAGGTTGTGAAATTGTTTGAAGATCACTTGGTTGTGTTGGGATGAAGATTGGTTCATAATTAGGTGGTGACCCCAATATAATTATTCCATGCTCTGGTTGAAAGGTTTGATTTGGAACTTGGTTGAATGATTGATTTGAAATTTGAGCAAATGGAGACTGATTTGAAACTTGATTGAATTAAGCATGATCTGGGACTTGGTTGAAAAAAGTTGGCTCTTGCACGTGATTGAATTGGGTTTTGATAAAAATTTAATTTGCCTCATTTAGTTGTAAAATAAGTTTTGGTATCTTTGATTTTTTAATGAGATATTTTATGTCAATTTCACAAAAACATTCACTTGGACATCTAAGGAGTTTGACCATCTCCTTTCTACTCTTTATCATCTTTTCTACCCTCTCTTCCAAGATCTTCTTTTCTTTGGCCGATTTTGCTTCCAATTTTTTATTAAAGTATGTGTGGGATTGATTTGATTGATTTGTCACCTGTGTTAATGCCATTTGTCTTGGTTCAAGAGATTGTTGTGAAGTGTACATGATATTTGGGTCAAATCTCATTGTTTCAAAGGTACACCTTGTCTAGGATCAATGGTTAATTGTGTTCTCTCACTTGAAATGTACATGGGTGTATAAATGTCTTGTTTCCTTTTGGATGCTTTGGGCCTGGAGGAGACTGGCGTGATGCCTATATGAAAATGAAAGACTTTGAGGATGAAAAATGCAACCTAAAGAATTCAAGGGCTTTTTTATGCAAATGCAAAATTTGGACTTTTGGAATAAATATGCAAAGCAACCTAGGCTTATGCAACTATGTTTTTGAGATTTTCTACCTTGGAAAAATCTTTGGAAAAAAGACAAACCTAAGAGTATAACCTTAGGAAATTGAATAGGGATTTTGACTTGAAAGGGTATAAAAAGGGAAAAGGGATAATTGGACTAAGTCAAACTCACCATGACAAAGATGAAGTTTGACCAAATTGATAAAGGGATAATTGGGACAAAAGGACCAAGTCAATATCCTATTTTCAATAACATAAAGAAAGAATCTAGGGTTTGGATTCTTTCTAGGATTTTTGAAATTTTTTTAGAGGATCTAAGGATGAGATTCTTATGAAAAAGGGACTATAATGAGGACTTGTGCAAGAGGGACAATTATAACGACCTATAATGATGAATAGATGCAGATGCTTTTGAAATGCAAATGCAAAGAGACTAATGCAATGTATGCAAGGGGATTATGACATGAATATGAAGAATGAAGACTACTAAGCATGCCAAAAGGCTCCAAAGTGAATTTTTTGAGATTCTATATGTTTACCCAAAAATTTGAGAAGGTGTTTGTGACCAATTTAACATTTTAGGGATGATCTTGAAAAGTGTTTTTAAAGAGGAGTGTTTTTTAAGAATTTTCTTTTTTAAAGTTTTGAACACTCACACAAGACACATCATGAAGAATGGTTGTTGTAAAAAGTAAACCAAACACACCACAACCTAGGTAAGCCAGGAAAGTATCTGTTGAATTCCCACTTGAACAAAGTTTAGCCGCGCTTACTATTAATAGACAACTTAGAAGCTTGGAGGCATGAGCTCCTCCTTACAATGAACTCACTTCTCAGGCACACCAAGCTTCGAATCCCAAGGGTCATCACCTCCAAAGGGTTTGTTATCTCTACTAAGAGATGCAAAAATGTGGGATATATTAGTCAATCTCGGACCTTCCATGCCAACAGATAAGGGTTTTTGGTCACTATAATTTTTTTTAGTTTAGGCAGTCATTCAGGTGGTTAAACTTGCAGTAGATTAGCTCCATTATGGAGGCCTCCCAGCCTACATAAGTTATGTTCTGTAGGTTTTTATGCACCAAAAGGGTAATGAGGGAAATCTTCTTCTCAGTATAACATAATCAACACCTGTTCACTATGAAACTCATCGCAATGACATTTCTTATATACCAGTTTAGAAGGGCTTGGATTTAGCCTGTTACCGGTTGGGCAATCCCTCTCACCGGCTCTGTTAAAGCTCTTGGTAGGTAGCCACTCTAGAAGAATTATATAAATTTCTCTTACAACCAAGATCCATGAAGGAAGAGAGAGGATACATTCATTTAATTCTTAGGATTACTATCTAAAAGACACTTCAAACACATAAGAAAAGATTGTTCATTTGCCAATTAGAAAGGAAATGTGATCAAAATTGTACAATTTTTTATTTTTTTTAAAAAATGAGACAATTTGTAGTTCTTTCCCTTCATAATTAAAACTATGTGAAATTGTTGGGTACTTTAATCCACCTAATTAGACTAGGTGAAATTTGTTGTTCATTTATCCTCCTAATTAGGCTATGTGCAATGTGTTGTTCATTTTAAAAACCAATTTAAAAATCTGATTTGTTGCATGTTTAAAACAAGAAATCTTGCAAGTATCACAAGTTAGACTCCCAAGTGGATAGATCTTGTTTCTCTACCTTCAAAACACATAAAAAAAACACCAAAGAAAAACCAGATTTGCATGTTCACGTCGGGTTCACCAAATGAAGGAGAGGAAAATGAAGAAATATAACATTGCATGCAAGGCAACCACAACCTATAAAAGCATACAAAATAGATCCTATCCTAACATTAAATCCATGAAGGAAAAGTGCATAAAATATTGAAACAAATTCAAACAAACACTACCTCAAAATGCTCCCATACTTTTCTTTCTTCTTTTAATTTGATATGTTGCTCCCATGTGACAATATGCACCTATTCAAGAAAGAAAAATGACAGCAAGAATACTCAAAAAATGTGGTTCTATAAATGAAGGGAAAATGAGCTCAATTTATAGGAGTTTAGAGCTCAAATTGAAAAATTAGCAATTAGATATGCAAATTAGAAACTTGCATTGATTATGAAACTTGATAAAAATGGAGAGGGAAACATGCCATAAATTATGACAAGTTAAAATAGAAAAAGCCAAATTAGTAAATGGAAAGATGCAAGAAATGTGAAAATAGAAAGATAATGAGTTAGGATTTATGATAGAAAATAGAAAGAGAATAAGTGAGGTGGATTTATCAGGAATTAAATTAACCAAGAATTCAATATCCCTCACAAAAGACAATTATCTTTTTTTATGAAATTAGAAATTCCATAAATTAGGAAATTAGCCAATTAATTAATAAGATGATTAATTAATTGTGGAGATAGGATAGGGAATAAATAAAATCAATTTAATTTATTTCTCCAGGAGAAGGAAAAATCAATTTTATGAAATTAGAAATTCCATAAATTAGAAAATTATCCAACTAATTAATAGGATAATTAATTAATAGTGAAGACTTAGGATAGGGAAAAAATAAAATAAATTTATTTATTCAAGCTAGGGATAAATCATGGGTTATTCATCCAAGGAGGATAAATTAGTAAATTTTTGACCAAATCGAAGGCATTAATGCACAATTGAATGGATTTTGATGATATTGATCAGGAATAGGATCAATTTTGATGATTCTGGACTAGTTTAGGAAATCATGAGGCATCGATGAACTTTGAAAATGCTCTCACAGTAATGATTGGAAATGATATAATGGCATCAATGAACTTGGATGACACCAGAGGATAAATAAAGATAAGGATACATCGATGAACTTGGACAATGCTCCTAAAATGTGAAAATTATAGCGAGGCATCGATGAACTTTGACAATGCTCTCGAAATGATGATTGATGATGAAATAGAATCGATGAAATTTGACAATGCTATTGGAGGAATTAAATGATGATGAGGCATTTATGAACTTGGAAAATGCCCTCAAATGATGATTTAGGAGAAGGCATTGATAAATTTAACAATACCTTGGATAGATAGTGATGAGGCATCAATGGACTTTGATAATGCCAGAGGATTGATTGAAAGAGATTGATAAGACATTGATATGAGTTTGGAATCAAATGAGTTTGGTATGATCCTAGGCCAATTAGAAAGGGATTAGAACTTAGTTGGACTGATTTAGGATGATTTGACATGGTTTAGGAATGAATTTGATCAATTTAACCTAAAAGATTGAGGTTATGAGTGAAATGTTAGAAATCGGTGACATGGAAGAATGCCACAATATCAGTGAATAAAAGACATGTTAAAAAGGGAGCACATAGGTGTGAACCATTTTTGGGTGTCTACAAGAACAAGCATCAGAACACTAAATGGAGCAACACCTTTTTATTTAGTGTATGGAGCTGAAGAAGTTTTACCATTAGAAGTGGAAATTCCATCCTTAAGAGTCTACCTACATGGCATACTGACAAATGAGGAGTATAGAGTGTCCAAATTGGAAGAGATAAATTTACTAGAAGAATATCTACATCACACTTATAATCATCTCCAACTCTACCAAAAGAGAAAGTCTCAAAATTATAATAGAAAGATCAAACTTTGAGACTTCCAAGTTGGTGATCTCATTCTGAGAGAAAACCCATGAAATCAATCAGAAAGGGAAAAGAAGGGAAAATTCAATGCAAATATGCTAGGACCCTTTGTAATCACATCATCCTCTATCATAGGAACATACAAATTAGATGATTTTAAAGGTGACGAGATTCAAGATCCCATCAATAGCATACACCTAAAGAGGTTTTATACATAAATCAGATGAAAGAGTATCTGTTAAAAGAGTATAAGATGCAAGAGTATCAGATGAAAGAGAATCATGTTGTACAGAAAAAAATTGATCCTAAGAAAAATCCCTAAACATTGAAGAAAGAAAGAAAGAAAATAAAAAGAAGAAAAAAAGAGAAAAAGTGCCTTGGTGAAAACCTAGCAATAGGCACCTTGGTAGCAAAAAAAGAAAAAAAAAGAGAAAAAGTACAATAAACCCAAGTGGTGAAAAATTGGTAAACATACACTACTTGACCTAAGTCAAGCCTAAAATACATAGTATTTTTCATTTCCCCTTTCTTGTATATATCTCATTCCATTTTATCATGTTGTATAGCAAAAATTGATCCTAAGAAAAATCCCTAAACACTGAAGAAAGGAAAAAAGAAAAAGAGAGAGAGAGAGAGAGAGAGAGAGAGAGAGAGAGAGAGAGAGAGAGAGAGAGAGAGAGAGAGAGAGAGAGAGAGAGAGAGAGAGAGAGTGCCTTGGTGAAAACCTAGCAATAGGCACCTTGGTATAAAAAAAGAAAAACAAAGAGAAAAAGTACAATAAACCCAAGTGGTGAAAACTTGGTAAACATGCACTACTTGACCTAAGTCAAGCCTAAACTACATAGCATTTTGCATTTCCCCTTTCTTGTATATATATCATTGCATTCTATCATTTGTACATAGTCATAATAAAGTCTCAGAGTTGCATTTGTACATAAATATTTCATCACAATTTTTGAAATTTGCTTTGGTCCATTATCATTGAAAAATCCAATTAGGGGCGCAATTCAGATTCTAGGATCTCATCAGAGAAATAGATACAAGTAACACTTCAACACTTGTATCAAAAATCAAGAATCACAATCTCTGACACTTGTTGATTGATCCAAACATCAAATTTAAAAAATACAAATGCTTGAATCATATCAAATTCAAATGTCTAAGCACATAAAATGCTAAGCTAGACCATCAAACATCAAACAGTATGAACAAAGGATCAAAATTGGATGGAACCTTTTTCTAAGAATGGATCTACAAACAAATAACACAGATAGTTCAAAGATGTTTCTTGATTTTTGTATCATGTCTTTTTAGTAGATCAATGTTGTATTGGACTAGATACGAAATGATGGAGACATGATTTTTTCTTGGTTTCTGCTTATAAGTTTGATTCCTAGATGTATGCAAGCTAGCCTAATGACATGATCATCAAAGAATCATCGAGGAAATTTGAATATCAAAAAGTATCATACCTTTGTTTATTTACACAAATGGATATCTTGATAATTTAGATTGTTCATACCTTAATGCCAAAATCCACTTGCAATATTGAATCTGTTAAAAGCGGTATTCATACTCCCATGGTTTGCAAATCTAACTAGTGAGGGTTGTACCATTTTTGTTATTGATATCTGTGGCACAAGGTCTTCATACAATCATGGTTGAAAATTTCACCAGTGAGGGTTGTACTATTTTAGGTTCTCAAAAGGCTCAATGATGAAAATAGAAAAAATTAATGCAATCCAGTGATAAGTGACATGTTAGTTGCATTTGCATTCAATTTAGATTACTCTTGCATGATGATTATTATGGGATTTTTGAAAAAGGGGGGTACAAATAAAAAGTGGGGGGGGGGGGGAAAAATAAAAAAATAAAAAATAGGGGGTTAACCAAGGCCACATCAACAAAATTTCTCTTTCAAAATGGAATATGTTGGACTTGATGAACTAGAACTGATTTAATGTTTGAAGATGATAAGTTGCTAACCGAGATGCAAAAGTGAATGCAAGACATTAAATCAGTTAATGTATTGTATTGTCATTAATGTCAACTTTATATGATTTGATTGATCATATACATATTGGTCATAAAATTGAAGAGCTGAAAAGATAAAGTTTATGTGGTCGGTAAAACATAAAAGTTCTGTATACACCGAGTGACAATAAACACCGACAGCTAGTACACACTGACATACAATGTAAACTGAGCACAGTAGTAACCAAGCAAGCGTTACCAAGCAAGTGTATACTGAGAACCACAATAAACTAAATTTATTACTGAGCACAACTGGAGTTGATGATGGATCAAAACTGAAGTTCAAGAATGAAAAACTACTTAGCTGGAAAGAGCTATATTTAGGGATTGACTGATTCATTGCTTTATTCTTAACGACTAGTTAAAATAAAGCATGAAAGAGATTTAAAGTGAGTTTTATTCACAGATATCATGGAGAGATTTGCGAAATAAAAATAAATCATAGCTTTATGGGATAAAGTAAGCATGGCGAGTTTTATGGATCAAGAAGTGATCTACGACAAAGAAAAGGAGATTGAGGGGCTAATCATGTCTATATAAAGAGACAAGGAATTCATTATGAAAAGAGGAATGCTGAATATAATTCTAGTGAAGATTGAATTCTTCATGCATATTTGATTGTACAGGCTGAAGAACAGAGCCAAGGAATTCTGCAGACACCAAGCAACAGAGGACAGAGCATTCACCAAGCAGAACAAAGGAAGAGAGAAAAGGAGATAAAGTTAACATTGATCAGAGATGTATTATTGGACAAACAATAGATCTGAATATCTACAAGATAAAGTCATATTTTGAACATATCATTTACTGTATCAGTTTAACCATTGATTTAGAAAATCTCTTAACCGAGTGGGATTTAACATTGCTTATTGTATTGAGATACTCAAGAGTATCTAAAGGTTTTCTTGTTGACACCATAGAGAATGCTAGGTCAAAAGACAAAATGTTATTTTTAAATCCTCTAACAAGGTCACACTTAACATTGTGTATTGTAACCTTTAACAAGGTTGGCTCTTCACCAAGCTCACTTCAAAAGAGTGAAAATTTTGGGTTACCGGTCCCAAGTGGTTTTTCCCTTAGCAGGGTTTCCATGTTAAAATATATGTGTCAAATGTGTATTCATTTCATTGCATTGATATTTTTCTTTACACATTATTGAAACTGGATTTTCAGTTAACACTAAGTTTATTTACTGCTATTTGGTAAAGACTAGAAAAGATAAATAATATATCTTACCGAACAATGTATATTTGTTAAAATCATTTAAGGAATACATCTTGATGGACTAAAAGATAACTAGAGGATATTATATTTGAGCTATAAGTTTTTTGGTTAAATTCTTGGAATTATTTTAAGGCCACTAATTCACACCCCCCCTCTCAGTTATTATAACAATTGGTATTAGAGCTTTGGTGCTTGGAAGAAAATTTTAAAGGGACTTAAGCTAAAAATTACAAGATGAGTAAAAGGGATGTGCCTAAGTTGAACAAGGAAAAATTTGCATCATGGAAAATCAGGATAAGACTTCATCTATCAGGTATTGGAAATGATGTCACACAATACTTGGATACTAAATATGCTACACCTACTGGACCTATGACTGTTGATCAATTAAGAGAGAAACATGAACACATTTCTATGATAATAGAGCTTGCTTCTTCACTATCCAATGTTGAATTTGAAGATGTGAAATCATGAACCTCTGCAAAGAAAATGTGGGACAAACTCAAGCTAGTACATGGAGGAGACACCAATGTGCTGAGAGATAAAGCTGAAAGCCTAAGAGGAAAGTTTGATGACCTAAGAATGAAAGAAGGAGAGAACATCACTCAATACAGTAGAAGAATAAAAGAAGTTGTTAATGCTATCCATGGCGTAGGAGGAGTACTTGAGGATGAAATCATTATAAGTAAAATTATGAGAACCTTACTTCTTGTTTATGGTATTAGAGTATCTGCAATTCAAGAAATGAGAGCAGTAGAAAATAAATTTTTTACTCTTGATAGTTTGATTGGTAGACTTATTTCATTTGAGATGAATAACTATGACAAAAATGTCTTACCTACTATTGAGTCTGCATTCAAATCTTATCTGAAAATAAGCAAATCTAATAACAAACACACTGATAAATGATAGTGATGAACAAGAAGTTGATGAACTTGAAACACTAATAGATAGGAGATTACACAGAGGTAAAGGAAGATATAAAGGTAAATTACCATTGGTCTATTTTAATTGCAAAGAAATTGGACATTTTTATGCTAGATGCCCTAACAAGAAAAATGATGAAAGAAATAATGATAGATCTTATGAAAAGAAGTATGACAGAAGTGATGACCGAGACTAAAGAAGCAACTGACACTCTGATAGAAGAGATAACCGAGATTACAAGGACAAAGGCAAGAAGGCTTGTTACTTGGTTGAGAACAAAGATGAAAATTCTAACATTGATTTTGATAAAGATATTGAGGTAGTATTTGTTGCTATGAAGGATGATTCAGAAAAACAAGAAAGGCATGCTGAAAAAGCACTCATATATAAAGTTAGCAAAAATGATGTCTAGATTATTGATAGTGGCTATACTCATCACATGACTGGAGATAAAGAAAAGTTTGAAAATTTTGAATAATATAATGGTGGATCAGTTAGGATGGGGAATGACTCACCTTGCTCAGTTGAAGGAAAAGGTACCATCATATTGAATAATATAATCGAATGTAAAAATGCATATTGGGTGAAAGGACTTAACTATAATTTATTGAGTGTTTCACAGCTGAACAACATAGGACATTGAGTTGCATTTGAGAACAAAAAGGAAATGATCTATAAAATGAAAAAGGAAAGTTAATCGGTACTGGTGAACAAAAAAAGGTAATCTATTATATCTTGATGATATTGAGACCACTTGTTTATTGGCTAGAAATGAAGACGTTTGGTTGTGGCATAAAAGGTTATGTCATGTGAAATTTGACAACATGGTTAAGATAAGTAAGAAAAGAAAAATAAGAGGCTTACCGAGTATTTCAAAGCCTGACCATGTTATGTGCAAGAATTTTCAAATAGGAAAAATGACAAAGTCTAGTTTCAAGAGAAAAACCTACTCATCTAATGCTATTCTAGAGTTACTCCATAGTGAATTATGTGGACCAATGGGAAGAAAGAGATATTATGTTGATAGATACTTTACTCTATTTATTGATAAATATTCCAAGATGATGACTATCATGTTCTTAAAAGAGAAATCTAAAACATTTAAGATGTTCAAATGGTATAAAGCTAAATTTGAAAAACAAAGTGGAAAAGAACTAAAATGTTTAAGATCAGATAGAGGAGGAGAATTTATTTATGATTAATTAACTAACTTTTGTAATGAGCATTAGATTAAAAGACAAGTTTTTGCGCCAAGAACACCATAGCAAAATGGGATTCCTGAAAGGAGGAATAGATCAATTTTTTATTGTGCCAGAACACTGATGATTGAAAAAGGCATCATGCAAACATTTTGGAGAGAAGCTATAAGTACTACTATCTATACACTAAACCAAGTTCAATTGAAGAAAGACGCAACTAAGACACCTTATGAGCAATGGTATGGATACACACCAAATATGAATTACTTTAGAATTTTTGGTAGTCAATGTTATATATTGAAAGATTATAGAAATGGGAAACTTGACTCTAAAAGTGATGAAGGAATATTTTTAGGATATTCTACTAAAAGCAAAGATTATAAATGTATGAACAAATCTTCTAAAAAAATCATTGAAAGTGCAAATGTTAAAGTGGATGAATTTGCTGAGAAAAATGATGAAGAAAGAAGAAAGGAGTCTGAAGATTACAATAGATTTTTCTACATTAAAGAACTTGACACCTTCCCCAAGCGATAGAACAATGCAACCAAGCAACATGTTGCACACACCAAGAATCGGGAAAATGCTCACAATGCTGAACCAAGTGATAATGAAGATCACGATGAAGATCAAAATGAAGATCAAAATTAAGAACATAGATCTGAACTTGTAATTACTAAATATGTTAGAAGAAACTATCCATAGGACCAAATCATTGGAGACAAAAGAGCAGGAATGAGAACAAGAAGTAAGTCTCTTAATAGCAGATGTTTGATTTATGTTTTTGAGCCTAAATCTATTAATGCTACACTTGAGAATCAAGAATGGATTAGTACAATGAACAAAGAGATTGAACAAAGTGAGAAGAATAAAACATGGACATTAGTACCTAGACAGAGTGACAAAAATGTCATTGGCACCAAATGGATTTTCAGAAACAAACTGAATGAGAATGGAGAAGTCACAAGGAACAAAGCAAGATTGGTATGTAAAGGGTATGCACAAGAAGAAGGTTTTGGAAAGTGATCTATTTTGGTAAATGTGATCAATTTTTGGTTTTCATTTATGGAAACACATCTGGGTTTAAGATCGATTACTTTGAAGATAAGTTTTGTTGATTTAGAAATTGACTAAGTATAGTAGTAGAGATACAGAAGTATTTTGGATGTTGAAGACAAAGATCGATGAATTAGGGAAAGAGACCTTAGAGGAAGATAATATGGAGTATTTATGACTTCCACCTAAGATCGATTTGGATTTGGTTAAGTTTAAAATTAGTTATAAGGATTTGAAGACAGATAGACTGCAGAAGAACAACGATATAGAGCAGTTGGACAACAACAAAGATTAAGGGAGTATGAATTGGATTATAGGAAATCAAAATTGTACTTTGGTTGCTGATAGCCTATACATTGACTATGAAAGAGGGCTGACTATGCATTTGATATTTACTATATTAAATGTATTATGTTTTGAAGGCTGACTTTATAATATTTGTAATATTCATCTAGAGAGCCGACTTTGTAAAGTTATGAGATATATATGTAAGATCTTTTTGGTAAAGATTATATATGTGTATGTAATAGTTATCTAGAAGGGAAGACATGCGAATGGAAGAGAAGAGAATGGAAGATCTATAAATGAACTATCAAATCATTTGTGATGCTTGTTTTGTTCATGACTGAGAACTTTTTGTAAAATAATTATATTGTAAGACCTGTAAGCTCAAACGCCCCTAACAAGGTGTTGTGAACCTTTAACAGGGTTGTTATTCCTCTAACAAGGAAATGTAATATGTAATATTCAGATCCTAATAGGGCTAGGTCTCCTTAGAGGGACATTATACTTTAGTACATGCTTGTGGGTATCATCCCCACCGGGGTTTTCCCTTGGCCAGGGTTTCCTTGTAAACAAATCATGGTGTTATGAGTATTGTGTAATTTTCTTATGATCCTTGCTTTACTACAAATGTATGGTTAATGTTTAAGTGGTTGAAGAATTAATTTAAAGTGCTATTATACTTATTCACTCCCCCTCTCAGTATAATCCAATCCTAACAATTGGTATCAGAGCTTTTGGCCCTTGGAGAGAAAGCCTAACAGCTTGAGGGAGATCAGAATGGATTTGGATAGTTTGCAAGAGAATTTTAATGTTGCACTTGAAGACCTTGATAAAGAAAAAGCAGAGAATGGAGAATTGAGATTCAACATGCGAAGAGCTGAGAAATTTATAAAGAAACTCAAAGAACAACTTGAGCTTTCCAGAAGTCAAAGAGAAGATCTTGTGGTCCAGATAAAAGAAGATTCAGATGAGGACAATTTAGATCAGGTGAAGCAAATAAAAGAAGAAATTGAGACTCTGAAACTTGAAAATAAATCTATGCCTAAAGAAGTACAGATGCAGAAGAATGCTAAGAAGGAAATTGAAGAAACCTTAAATAGTGCATTGAATCAAATGAAGGATGAGACTGACAACTACAAGAACAAATACTTGGAATTGGAGAAATATAATTAGATTGTGAAAGGTGAAATTGTTGAAGCAAAGAAACACATTGAGAAACATCACACCAATAGTGACTTGATTGATGAATAGCTAGACAAATAGAAACCTAAAGGTGATATGATTGGTATTGGCTTCAATGAAGCTGAATGTTGAAAGAATCAAGAAGAGAAATCAGATGAGAAGATTGATGCTGAGAAACCATCTATTGAAGAACCTAAAGAGAAGATCAAACCTTTCAGAGGTAGATGCTTTGGTTGCAATAGATTTGGACACATGAAGAGAGACTGCAGAGGTAATGCCCCTTTTAGAACTTTTTCTGGTTATTGTTTTAACTGTAATGGATATGGGCACAAGAAGACTGAATGCAGAAGACCTAATCAATCTAGATATAGAAAAGACAATGGAAGAGAACCTATGATGAAACCTAAATACTACAAATGTAATAACATTGGGCACATTGAGAAGTACTGTAAATTACAAGTTAATCAAGAAAGAAGACCTCCTATATGTTACAAATACAATAATCCAGGACATATAGAAAAGTTTTGCAGGTATAATGGAGTAGATAACAAAAAAACACCACCTCCTATGAATTCACAGAAGAATGGAAATGATACTGGCAAGAGTGTTGCAGATGTGAAGAATGATTTTGAAAATCATTTTAAGAAAGAAGAAGACAAAAATAGTGGAAAGATTTGGCAGGTCAAGGGAAGAAGTGAGACATCAGTCAGGGAGAATCAATAGATGCTACTGAATTGTTCCCTGAAGGTAGCAAGAGAGAATCAATCTAATTGGATAATCATGGCCTTAAGGGGAGAATTAGATACAGACATTAGAATTTATCCTGCCCTAAAATTCAACGATTAAGCTCATGCGAGCTTATTTGTGAACTAAGCTGACATCATGGATCATATACCTAAGAGTGCACCATCTATCAACTTGTATATTTTATTCGTGAGATTTAGCCGCCGAATGGACAGTTTAAAGTGAAAATGAAAGTTATAACCTAACTTGTATAAAGTACCATTTGATAACCTATCTATTCACCATTTGACAAAGAGTGAGGTAAGGAGATCAGAGAGTAGAAGGATTTAGACTATTCTACATTTTCCGTGCGTGATCGATTGGAGCATAACACTCAGATTTCTGCAGAGAAAGGTATTTTGAATCATCTAAGCTATGGATGCACCTATCATTTTTGATGTTGTTGATAATCCTAGATAAAAAATCAAGAAACATTTGTATAATTCTTGTGAAGAGGATCCAAAAGGAGTGTTTTCACAAAACCCATATGGTGTATTGCATGTAGAAGACATTAGGGTTTACATACATTGTAAGTATGATACATTGGGAAACAATAAAATATTCACTAAAATGGAAGATATGACTGATAAAGGAATCATGAAGGAAGAATTCAAACACATTAGTCAGTTGAGCATAATGAAGATTATGGATTTATGTGAGTTCAATGAAAATGAATGGTTCAAGATATTGATGAGTAGGGTTCATGATCAGTTAATATGGATTGGTGACCAACCTGTGAAGATTTGCAGTGACCTAATTCATGAGATCACTAGATTAGAAAATACTAGAGTTATACCTATTGTGGAGAAGCATGTGAATAAATAAGTTGAAACCCTAACACATTCTAAATGGGACATGAGGGCAATGATAGTAAGTGACATCTTTCAGCAAGATATGAGATTGATTGCCATGATACTCAGATACAAATTCTACTACAGTAGTAGACCCAACTCTGTATCTGCTAGAGTAATCATGATGGCATGGAGAATGGTAAAGGAAAACATAAAATATAACCTATGCAAAGTTCTGGCTCAACAATTTCTAGAGAATGTGAAGCTAGTGAAGAAGGATAAAAGTAAAACTTTCAGATTTGGTTCGTTATTGATGCATGTGTTCATTGACATTGAGCACAAGTTTCTTGGTTTACATCCTAGCGGTTGGAAGTCTGGAGTACCCACTAGCATACTTATTTCACAGAGCTACAAAAGACATAATACTACTTGGGTAGATGGAGAATTATTTGCCATGATCAAAATTCTACAGAAATAGATGAAGACAAGATATAGGTTACATGAGGACATTGTGGAAAAGTACAAGGATACAATCAGTTTCATGGTTAAAACTGATTGTGTATGTTTTGAAGTAGTTACACCTATGAAGAAGTGGTGATACCCCATGGGTTATGAAGTGAGTTCTGAAATACTCACCATGCAAGTAGAACATGTTCTTGCATCAAAAGTTGACACAATAGAAGAAAGATGGGGAACCTATGAAGAAAAGTCAACAAAGGTGAAAGAAGAATACTTTAGAAGACCAAGGAAAAAGAAAATTGTTAACCTTATTCTTGAATGCGGTATACAAGCTGGACTGACATAAGAGGAATTGAAAGAAGTCAAAAGAAAGATGGAAGAGAGATCTCTTGGAGTAGAAAGTGGAAGTACTGATACCCCTATCATTCCTAAGGTAGTTATGGTAGATATTCCACCTCCTCCACAATAGAAAATAGAACAAGAAAAGGTTGTCACTCCTAGAGTTACAAGATCAATCAAGCCTAAAGAGAAAAGCACAGTAGGAGAAGAGAAGAAAACATAAAAACATATTTGGAAACCTGACATGAAGATGCTAGAGAAAAGAGCAATTGAACAAGGTAAATTGGTTTCAATTGATAAATACTATGACAGATATGAGGAATCAAACAAGTTGAAGATTGAAGATATTGTGATAGAGCATTTTCTTACCTTCAAGAATAGCCTTCTAGAAATTGAAGGAAGTGTACCCAAAGATCTATATGAAAAATTGGAGAGAAGAAAACACTTGGCACAAATTGAGGATGATCAGATCAAAAATAAGGAAATTGATAACATGATCCCTGTGTTATCAATACAAGAGAGAGATAGAATATTCAAAGAACTAAAACCTCTATTAAGAACAAAGATTAGAGTATTGAAGATAATGGGAAGGAAGTATGATGAAGTGACTGAGGAAACTCAGAAGGCATTAGAGAAGATTCTAATGAGCTCTACTTCTAGCAAGCCCTCACCTCCAAAAACAACATCGCCCACACAATTGGAAATGGGTGAAAGACCTAAGGTGACAGAGACCTCTATAGAGAAGATCGAAGAAGATCCTCCACTAGATTTCTATGTCTCTAGTGTGGCAGTGACCCTTAACCCCTCACAAGATGAGAAGGACCCTTTTGTAGGAAATTTGGACACCTTTATTGCACATGAGGTAGAACAGAAAGAGGAATTTGAATAGAAAAAAGGATGATGAATAGAAGATAGAACAACAAAGAGTTGAAAAGAAAGAAGTAAACTCACCATCTATTTCATTGTTGGCAAGAACTAATGTAAATGTGGATAGCATGGATGAATTTGAATTCGTAAATTTGGCATTCACCGCATTAAACAAAGCAAAGGAAAGATTTGAACAAAAAGGAGATAAGAAGGCAAAAGTAATCTCAAGAGCTATTGATACTATTGTTGACGGGGTTTTGCTGACCGGGTCTGCCAACAGTCATAAGTTGTCACCGGGTTCCAGGGAAACCGGCCAACTCCACCTGCAAAGGTTGTCCGGGGGAAATAAATCCTCTGGGCCTTCAAGCACCTGGATGTTGGGTCACGACGGTGTGGGGCTCAATTGGGAGAGGTGACTATTTTTGAGGGGGATAGCTGGTTTCTTCAACTCATTTTCTCCAGAGATTCGATCAAAGTAAGGTTTCCCCAAGTATTCTGCACTTAGAAAATAAAGTGAAAAAGATCCTGCAGGGTTAGAAGCATTTCATCTAACTACAGTCATGCTGAAATGTCTAGAACATCAATAATACTCTGGTAAACTACACTAAATACCGAAGAAATACATAACCATTAGCCAGCATTTTATCAGTAGTGGGAGTAAAGAGTTCGTTAATCTACTTTAACATACCAGAGTAAAAGACATAAAGAACATTAAAACATGAAATACCATTAACTCAGAAGCAGGAATGCCAACAACATCATTGTCAAGAATTCTTCCTTCTTTATTAATGTTCCTTCCAGCAAGCACTGGTGCGTGATACAATGGCGGCTCCAAGGGAGCATCTAACTATTATGAACAGGACAATGGAGCATTGAGCTCTACAACTAAAATGAGAAATTACTTTGCTATTTCTATGGACAACAAAATCATCAATTTAGCTGACCCTTGGAAATGGGCCGATCTGCTTATTTATACAACTCTCTTCTAACCCTAACCCTATTTACATCACGTTCCAATAAAATACAATATCTGGGGGCCGGTACTACCTGTGCCACCCTACAAAAGACTTGGAGACAGAATAGGTCTGCCATGTCAGGGGAATAAGATAAGGATATACAACGGAAGAATTATTCTTGAGAAGAGAGCCAGAAAGGAGAAAGAAGAAAGTAGGTCCCCCAGGGACTGAGGCTACATGCCTCATAAATGGGAAATGTGGCACACTATCTTCAATGTGCCAGGTGTACCTCTGAGTGGTGCCTTGAAAAGACCACCCTATCAGAAACCAACTGTCGAGCCGACGCTTCCTTGATGTGGCCAACCACCTTCTGACAGCCTTTATTAACCACTTCTGAGAGTGACCGGTTAGCCTCGGGGACCGGGACATGGATCATTTTAAAGAATACAAAATTTTGGATCTGGGACTCCGAGATCCGGGAACTTTTGTCCCAAAAAGAATAAAGAATGCTCAATGTGAGCTTTCCCCAGCCTCCGGAGAAAGCTCAAGGCTTCTTATTGTCATTGAAGGCCTGGAGGAGGCGGGATATGCCATCTTCATCTATCTCTTTTAGGTTGGCCCTTCTGTGTCTGGCCACTTCAACTTGTTCCCTCAGGTCTGGAACATTTTCTTTGAATTCATCCACCATTTTTGCAGCGTTATGACCCTTAAGTATCATATCGGTTAATTTTGCCATCTGGGCCCCATCTATCCCCTCCGGGGATTGATACCAGGAATTCACTATCTCATCGAAACTCCCCAGAACTGAATCTTCAGGGGTATATGTATCTATACTAAGGGGATCAGCCCCGGAAATCTTTATTACAAAAGACTTATATAAATTAGAAGAATATTTTATAGTGTTTACCTTCTCTTGCAAGGACTCTACCAGTTGCTTGGTTACCTCCAATGTGAGGTCAAGTCTGGCATGCTGAGTTCTTACAAAATCAAATGATTCCTCACCCAGAATTTTGGATTCAAAAATTATATCTTCTCCCAAGGTGAGGAGCTCTTCGAGTTCCACCTTCCACACTTGGTAATTTTTGGCGTCACTCTCCCACTGCTCAATAAGCGCTTCCGCCTGATGAATAACTTGTCGGGCCATGTATAAATCTGGGAGAGTGGACACCAGAAAATGCCAGGTATTTCCTATCTACAGGGTGACCCACTCGTCCACTGCTTGGGCTTTCTTTTTCATTACCCGCAGGGAGTCTATGTCACTCTGCAGTAATTCTCCTTAGGTGGAGGCCTCCGAAGGAGCGGTGTTGATTGGTCAAGCCAGCTCAGTAAGAAACCCCATAAGGTTGGCATTCTTTTCTTTTTCAGCTTTGAGCCTCTGGGCCTCTTTTTCATATCAGGCCTCCACTTCCCTTGCTGCCTCCTTCAGCAAATCTACCTCACCTTACTTTCCCCTTTTGCCTAGGGATACCTCTGCAACATTGTAGTCTGCGGGGTGTGTAGTTGCTTCATCGGCGTCTGGGGGAGGTGTTGCCACAATGGCAACTATTTCTCCACCCGGCCCAATTTGAAGAGTGTGAACTGTCTGGGCTTTCTTGGCCTTTGGCGGGGCCTGGGCTTGGGCCATCATTTTTGCTAAGGAGAGAGGAATCACTGGGGTGGACTGAGATTTTCTTTTTCGGCTTTCTATCAGCCATTGAGGGGGGAGGGGTGGCCTTCCTACCAGAATTTGTTCCCCTGATTCTTCCTCGGTGCCCTGTGGCTGTGATTTCTCGGTGGCATGGACCTCATCCGTCCTCCCTGCCTCGACTTCTTCTGCAGCAGTATTTTCTTTGTCAACCTTCGTCTCCTCAGCCTTGTCCTCTGTACCTATTCCTTTATCTGGACTCTAATAGGCTTCCTCAGGGATTTATTCTTCAAGCTGCTCCTCTTGCTGCTCTTCTTCTGCTGGGGCCTCCTCTTCTTCTTCTACTGGCAGTAGGGGAGGTATCGGGCCGAGATTTAGAGTTTGGGCCGCTGTGATAACCTGTCCAAAGGTTGCTCCTAGGAGTGGCCCTTGGAACGTGGCAGCTGGGATTACGGTTATTCCCGAAGGTCTGGTTCCCCCAGCAGATTCCATTTGTTCACCTTGCTTTAGTTGGTCCACTCCTGGACCTTACATCTCTTGAGCCCCAGAGATAATCTCCGGTTCTGGCTCTTTTTCTTCTGCCTGCTATTCTTGTGCAGGCTCTTGTTCAAAATTCTCTTGCTCCGCGGCCTCTCGTTCTTTCCCTGGGACTTTTGTCCCTACTTGTGTATTATCCCCTTGCAAATTTCTGAACTCATCGGTTGCAAATACATCATCAAATTCTTCTTGCAAAGGGGGACTGGCCGGGACCTCTACAGGCTCTGCTTCTTTCTCCAGCTTCGGGGAACTGGAAGAAAGGATTTCTATTTCTCGGGGGAGGGAGGTCTTCAGCGCTGGTACCGATTCCACTTTGACCTGTCTAATGTGCTTCCTCTTCCTCCGGGTAACCAAAGGTGGCCATGCATCGGCTATTGTTGCCACCTCCAAGGGATCCACCCCCGTTGCCTTCACCATTAGGGCTGCCAGTGACGGGGTGGAAGGGGGATGAATTGGTTCGGCCATGAGTGGGGGAGTGGCCAACCTCGTTATTAACTGTTCCCTCATCTGTTGGGAGGCTGCCACTGATTGCTTGATTTGTTCTTGTATAGGGACTTCTTGTGTAGGAGGGGTTGTATCTATCCCTTTTCCCTTATCTGCACCCTGTGAAGAAGTCCTGGCCCCCGGGGTCAATTTGGGTCCCGGCTGTGGTGTTGACTTTGGCGCCGGTCGGGGAGCTTGATGAATACTCCCAAGGCACGCCCTTTTTAAATAGTCATGACTTCGCTCGACCACCTCCTGAGTGAAGTCCTCAATCATGGGCCCCTCCTGGGTGGCCCAATCCATTGCTGGTAGAGCCATTTTATCGATCCCCTTGGCCTTGTACTGGGGGTCAATGGTGGGGGCGGTGTCTGAGAAATTCTCCGGGAACCTCCAGAGTCTTAATAGTTGCATCATTCCGGCCATCATCCTGACATAGTGTCAGCTTCGCACTTCATGTCATCCTAAAAATATTCCCAAAATTCCTCCATATGTATGAGATGGGGCTCTGAAGCCCAGGGCATTACCGTGGAAATCTTCCCATGCAGATCGAAGTTCTTCCGCGCCAGATAGAATTCCTGCAAGTTATAAATTTTTATCTCATTTTCTACCTCTTTTGCGGTGGTCAGACTACAGGTGTAGTTCCCACAGGTGATTGGGAACGGGACGTTGGGGACCTTCTTTAGGGCAAAGAAGGCGTGTAACTCCATCATTTGCCGGCAGTATTCCAACAACACGATCTTGTCCCCGCAATGCCTGGGCAACAAGTAGGGTTTCTCAGAGAAGCCGACGACCCTAATGTATGTATGCTGCTGGAATTGAATATAGTAGTGCCCATAACTACTGACTAGCTTCATCGCCTCAGTGGACAGGCGGTATTCAGCATCCCAGGTGGGTGTAAGAAAATGGTAGTAAATGAACGCATCATTTACTCGGTAGAAACTGGGGAAGCTGGCCTCCCATTGAATTTGTGGGAAATGGTCCCATGGTGCTTTTTGATCTGGACCAATCCTGAGCATGCCATCTGTAAGTAGGCCATTGGAATGGGGCCTCTGTTGTGCTAGGGCCCAGAAAACATAAGAAGACATATAGAACTTCTTCTTCCTGTCCAGCTAAAGAAACTGGGAGTCAACATGATTCAAAATTATTGTGGCCTAGTCAAAGAATTCTCCCTTGGTGGAGATGCCGAGGAGGAAATAGTACATCCATTTGGCAAACTCCTGGGCAGAGGGCTACCCAAATACCCAGGCCAATGCTATTATCCCCATCTGGATGCTCTCCTTGAATTCAGAGCGGGGAATTTCTACCTTCATCCTCTTTGGGTCCCTCTTCGGGGCCTTGAGCCAATGGGTATTCATGTACACCTAGGCAGCATCCTCTAGTTGTGTAAACTGTTCCAAGGCATCAGTCCTTGTAACTATAGTGGCTCTGTCAAATTGTGGGATTCCCAATCCCGCCTGGAATGTGTTTGGGTCGAGGGATACTAGAGGAGTGGGGTATCTTGTGGGTTCTGTGGCTGTAAGCATGACAGCTCGGATGGAAGAGTTATAGTTGGCAGCCAGTGTTAGGATAAGCTCTGGAGACTACACGAAGCACAGGAAGCAAGCTGCCCGGAGGATCCTGGACCCTCCAACGTTAATCTCTAATTGATCTCCAGCTTATCGCTGGATGTGCATCACTTTTACCAAGGCCTGCATCTCTGCCCATGTTTCAACATTGGTGTCAGTTATAAGTTTAACTTTGGACTCAATCTTTGAGCCCGTAATGATGTTGTTCTGCATGAACTTCATGGTGAGGGGCAGTTTCTCTAGGGCCCTCTCCATCTTGGACTTTGTTGCTGCCTTGGTGGCCGTTGAGGGAAGTTCTGGACTTCTGGGTGGAGAGGATGCAGATGCTTCAGACATGATTGATAGCTAAATTCTGGGAACCTGCAAGGCAAAGTGACCGTCAGAATACTTTTATCACAATAAAATAGTTACTCTGGGGTCCGGAGATCTTACCACCGTGACGTTTGCTTTTCCTGAAAAGTTAGTTTCATGCAAAGATACCCGAAAAGAAAAACACATCGTAAGCTTGAAAAAGAACTTCATTAAACATCTGGGTCCGGGGATTTTGTCACACTAGGTAAGGACACAGGATGGATGATGGTAGGAGACCTGAAGCCCAGAAAAGTGACCGTTAGCGAGAATATGTAAAAAGCCAAGTCACCATGCCCATGTGGGCGCCACGTGCGGAGGTATTAAATGGAAGTTATGGCGATGACGGTGGAGCCAACTGTCTAAGCGCACGAAAAGGGAAAGCCACTTAGCTGGAATTGATTGCGCGCATGGGATATAAATGAGGTTCTGATAGACTCCATGGAGGAGAGAGAAAACTGCCCGTTTGAAACTAGTCGAGAGTCGAGCTTCAAACAGGTGGTTTTCTGCCTCGAAGCGAGCTCGGAGGCGGAAAACCAGGCACCGAGGTGACTCAACTAGCTTGTCAAGCCACCTGGAAGGATATACAAGGAGTTGATGGATATACACATAGAAACAAGGAGGATATACAGACTATATTACAACTATATACATATATACATAAATATACAATGCGGGACGATGCCCACGGGAAAACCAGACAAGGAAAAAATGTATATACAGCTTATTTACACAGTTTACAGACAGACTACTTCTACAAAGAGGGCGAACAACCCTTTGGCAGAGCCGACCCACCAACGGGTGGCGAAACCAAAAAAATAGCAAACTAGACAAAGAAACAGAACAGAGACAAAAACAAGCAAAACAAACAAAAAGACCAAGCAAAAACCAAAGAAAATCCAGAGAGAGGAAACAAAACAGAGAGGAGGGAAAGCGGAAAAAAAACCAACTTGAGAGCGCAGAAGATGGAGGGAAGGAGGATTTACCACAGGAGCTCTGCAACAGATCAAGTTATCTGACGGCCAGAGTCGCTACCATGAAGCACTTGCACTTTCCTGAGAACGACTGAAAATGTTAAGCGATGATTACTGTAAACTCTTTGCAAATGCTCTGTTAATCGCTTTAAAATTGCTCATTAATTCGCTCTAAGTGCTTGAAGGTTTTAATCGCGATAAATGTGAAAGTGATAGATAATTCCTATTTATACCCGTGGTAAAAGGCAATCCTCCTCCTCCTTCAACAATCTCTGGACAAACAAAACCTCCGGACTCCGGGCCCGGGGATTCTTCGTGATAATGTCCTTATGAACATCATGACGAATAATCTCGGAGTCTGGAATCCGGTCTCCAACAAAAGACAACCTCCATGACCGGAGTCCCGGAGATGGAAAGCAAACAAACAAGACACAACGTCGGGGGAGAAAAACCCAGAGAAAAAGGAACAAAAAAGGGAAAGAAAGACAAGGCAAGGCCGCAAGCAAAAACAAAAAAGGGGGACCCAACATTTTGCACACAAAATGTAGGGACGGGGATGTAGGGCATAACAACTATGAATAAATTTCTTCCAGTACCCATAGTTTTTCAACACAAAGATGACATTGAAAACTTGAAGATTACACTTGATGAATTTGATGGGAACTATGAAAATTTGCTGAAGATTGCATAAGAGAAGGCTGAGAAGACATATTCAGAGAAGAAATTGACAGAAGTCTACAAGTCCATCTCATGGGACTTTGGCATTGTAAAAACTTGTTTGACAAATGCAAAGAGCTGCATTGGACATGGGAGAAAACTGTTTGGCTATTGCATGAATATGATTAGACACATGTAGAATGTTGAGGACATTATTGTCAAGGAGAGAGCAACTCTGAACAGCTTGATGGACGGTTGTGAAACATCTTCAGGTCCTTGTAAAACCTGCTGAACTTTAATACTTTGTAAAGGTTTTGGGTCCTTGTAAAACCTATTTTTACTTAATCAAAACTAGATACAGAAGTTACAAGGATATTGGCCAAGCTCATTTTATTGGATAATGAGAAAGGGAGAGTATTAAATTGATTCAATTTTCTGAGGAGCTTTATTACTCTGAAATTATCCATACTTGAAGCTCATCTCTCAGATTTGGAGAAGGTTGCAGATTCATTGACCAAAGTCTTTCCCAAAGAGTTGAAAGAAGCTAAAAATACATCATTTACAATGAATGGTTTGATTCACATCAGTCAGATTTTGTTCAAGACATGGAGCACAAAAGTAAAGATTTTGGAAGATTCTTTTAAGGATGTTTTGAAATTGGTAAGTAGGAACTAAGACCTATTTTTATATATGCACCTTTGTCATTGTTGTCAAAGGGGGAGAAGAGAAGAAAAAAAATGATGATGAAAAGAGAAGAAAATGAAAAAAAAGATATATAAAAGAATGAGAAAAATATGGAGAAGAGATAAGGAGAAGAAGAAACAGTTTTGTTTAGTTGGAACACTTAGATATTTTTTTTGTTAAGTTTTGCCATCAATGCCAAAGGGAGAGATTATTGGAAAGTGATCTATTTTGGTAAATGTGATTCACTTTTTGGATTTCATTTATGGAAACACATCTGGGTTTAAGATTGATTACTTTGAAGATAAGTTTTGTTGATTCAGAAATCGACTAAGTATAGTAGCAGAGATACAGAAGTATTTTGGATGTCAAAAATAGAGATCGATGAATTAGGGAAAGTGACCTTAAAGGAAGATAGTATGGAGTATGTATGACTTCCACCTAAGACTGATTTGGATTTGGTTAATTTTATGATGAGTCATAAGGATTTGAAGATAGATAGACTACAGAAGAACAACGATACAGAGCAGTTGGACAGCAACAAAGACTGAGGGATTATGACTTAGACTCCAGGAAATCTAAGTTGTATTTTGGTTGTTGATAGCCTATACATTGAATATGCAAGAGCACTGACTATGCATTTGATATTTACTATATTAAATGTATTATGTTTTGAAGGCCGACTTTGTAATATTTGTAATATTCATCTAGAGAGCCAAATTTGTAAAGTTACGAGATATATATGTAAGATATTTTTGGTAAAGATTATGTATGTACTGTATGTAATAGTTATCTGGAAGGGAAGACATGTGAATGGCAGAGCTATAAAGGAACTATCAAAGCATTTATTATGATTGTTTTGTTCATGATTGAGAAATTTTTGTAACAGAATTACATTGTAAGAGTTGTAAGCTCAGATGCCCCTAATAGGGTGTTGTGAACCTTTAATAGGGTTTTTATTCCTCTAACAAGGAAATGTACTATGTAATATTATGCTCCTAATAGGGCTAGGTCTCCTTAGAGGGACATTATACTTTAGTACATGCTTGTGGGTATCATCCCCACCAGGATTTTCCCTTGGCCAGGGTTTCCTCGTAAACAAATCATGGTGTTATGAGTATTGTGTAATTTTCTTATGTTCTTTACTTTACTACAAATGTATGGTTAATATTTAAGTGGTTGAAGAATTAATTTAAAGTGTTATTATACTGATTCAAACCTCCTCTCAGTATAGTCCAATCCTAACATAAGGTATTGATTATGGAGAAACCTTTTTACCCATTGCTAGAATAGGAGTAAGAATTATAATTTCTTATGCTACATTAAAAGGATTCAAAGTATACCAAATGGATGTTAAATCTGCATTTTTGAATGGAATACTAGAAGAGGAGGTATACATTGAACAACCTAAAGGGTTTGTTGATCCTAACAAGAGAAACATAGTTTGTAATCTACACAAAGCCTTGTATGGATTAAAACAAGCATTGAGAGCATAGTATTAAAGAATTCACTCTTATCTCATTAGTATTGGATTTACTAGAACAAGTGACAACAATAATCTATATTTGAAAGGAGACACTGATGATATATTTGTTGATTGCTGAGATATTTGTTGATGATACCATAGTTGGAGGTAATGATATGCTATGCAAATCATTTGCTGATGAAATGAGCAAAGAATTTGAAATGTCAATGTTTGGAAAGATCAAAATTTTTCTTGGTCTGCAGATTCTACAATAGGATGAAGGCATCTACATCACACAATCCAAACACATCAAAACAGTTTTGAAGATATTCAAGATGGAGAACTCCAAACAAGTTGGAACACCTATGGAAACTAGATACAAATTGACAAAAATGACAAGACAACCAAGGTAAATCAGACCTTATATAGATCTATGATTGGAAAACTAATGTATATTGTACATACTAGACTAGACATAGCACATGCAGATGGTATAGTTGCAAGATTCTCTACTAATCCTAAGGAATCACACATGACTGTTGTTAAAAAAATTTTGAGATATCTGAAGAATACTGAAGGCTATGGTTTGTGGTATAATAAAGAAGGCAAATTTGAGCTACAAGTTTATACTAAAGTTGATTGGGCTGGAAACATAGATGATAGGAATAGCACAACAGGAGGAGCATTCTTTATGGGTGATAGACTTGTCACATGGATAAGTAAAAAGTAAGGATGCATATCTCAATCAACTGTACAAGAAGAATATGTAGCTACTATTGCAAATTTCTCTAACATTGCATGGATCAAGCAATTACTGAAAGGTATGAATGAAGAAATTCTTGACCTAGTTATTATCTATTATGATAAAACTAGTTCTATAAACATCTCAAAGAACCCTGTAATGCATGCTAAGACAAAGCACATAGCTATTAAGTATCATTACTTGAGGGAACAAGTACAAGAGAAACAAGTGATACTCGAATATGTACAATCCAAAGAATAATTAGCAGACATATTCACAAAACCACTACCAAAAGATACATTTGAGTACCTGAGGAATAGACTAGGGGTTCGACCCTTGTCTACT
The DNA here is from genome assembly GCA_018584345.1 of Thuja plicata. Lineage (NCBI taxonomy): Eukaryota > Viridiplantae > Streptophyta > Pinopsida > Cupressales > Cupressaceae > Thuja > Thuja plicata. The sequence continues at coordinate 562,755 of MU223164.1, forward strand.
AGTAACTAAGATGATTTGAAGGCTGCATTAGCCTACAAATTATCAAAAGATTAATCATGTTAATGCAAGCTAAGATATGGACTGGAATGACATATCAGTCCACTAAAGGGATATAAAGCTTCAAAGGGAGGAAAAGATTGTTGACTCCTACAGAGCTGTAATTTTTTTTTGGCATTGTTGTCAAAGAGAGAGGAAGTATTCAATGAAATATCCATCAGGGAGAAGAACATCAGGAATAAGAATATCCAAAGGGAGAGAGATATTCAATGAAATAACCATCCATAAAAGGGAGAGAATTGGAGAAAGTTAACACTGCATATCTATCCACACAAGGGAGAAGAGATTCTACAAAAAAGGGAGCTACATAATTAAAAGACAGAAATGCTACACCTATCCATTGAAGAGAAGAAAAGAAAGGGAGAGCACACAAAAAATTCAAATCTAAGCTAGAAGACCTTCTGAGACTCAGATATTTGAATTGGTTATAAAACAATAAGTTTGGTATGTTATGGCATATTTCATAGTATGTTGCCATCAATTCCAAAGGGAGAATTAATGAACTATAACAGATTGAATGTTTGAAGATGATAATTTGATGATCACTGAGCTGCAAAAGTGAATGCAAGACATTAAATCAGTTAATGTTTTGTATTGTCATTGATGTAAACTTTGTATGATTTGATTGATAATATACATATTGGTCATAAAATTGAAGAGTTGAAAAGATAAAGTTTATGTGGTTGGTAAAACATAAAAGTTCTGTATACACCGAGTGACAGTAAACACCAATGGGTAGTACACACTGACAGACAGTGTAAACCGAGCACAGTAGTAACCAAGCAATTTTTAATGAGCAAGTGTATACCGAGCACCATAGTAAACTAAAGTTGTTACGGAGCACAACTGGAGTTGATGACCGATCATAAATGATGTTCAAGAAAGACAAAACTACTTAGCTGGCAAGAGATATATTTAGGGATTGACTGATTGATTGCTTTATTCTTAATGACTAGTTAAAATAAAGCATGAAAGAGATTTAAAGCGAGTTTTGTTCATATCTATTATGGAGAGATTTGTAGAATAAAGCTAAAGTAGAGCTTTACGGGATAAATCAAGCATGGTGAGTTTTACGGATCAAGAAGTGATCTATGATAAAGACAAGGAGATTGAGTGGCTAATCATGTCTATATAAAGAGACAAAGAATTTTTTATGAAAAGAGGAATGCTGAATATAATTCTGGTGAAGATTGAATTCTTCATGCAAGTCTAATCATACAGGTTGAAGAACAAAGCCAAGGAATTTTGTAGACACCGAGCAACAAAGGACAGAGCATTCACCGAGCAGAACAAAGGAAGAGCAAAGGAACTGAAGTGAACATTGATTAGAGAGGTATTATTAGACTAACAATAGATTTGAATATCTGCAAGTTAAAGTTGTATTTTGAATAGATCATTTACTGTATCAGTTTAACCATTGATTCATAAAATCTCTTAACTGAGTGGGATTTAACAGTCCTTATTGTATTGAGATACTCAAGAGTATCAAAAGGTTTTCTTGTTGACAGGATAGTGAATGCCAGGTCAAAAGACAAACTGTTAGTTTTAAATCCTCTAACAAGGTCGCACTTAACATTGTGTATTGTAACCTTTAACATGGTTAGCTCTTCACTGATCTCACTTCAGAAGAGTGAAAATTTTTGGTTACCGGTCCCAAGTGGTTTTTCCCTTAGCAGGGTTTTCACATTAAAATCTACGTGTCAAATTTGTATTCATTTTATTGCATTGATATTTTTCTTTACACATTATAGAAACTGGATTGGTCGGTTAACACTAAGTTTATTTACTGCTATTCGGTAAAGACTAGAAAAGATAAACAATGTATCTTACCAAGCAGTGTATATTTGATGAAATTATTTAAGGCATACATATTGATGGACTGAAAGATAACTAGAGGATATTATATTTGAGATATAAGTTTTTTGGTTGAATTCTTGGAATTATTTTAAGGCCACCGATTCACCCCCCACCCCCCCCCCACTCTCAGTTATTCTAACAGGACTTTATAAAAAACAATGCATTTTAGATTAAATATTTACATAAGTTATATTAGGTGCATAATCTGTCCATATATATCATTTAATTATTAAGTGAAATTCATTTTAGGAATTTCATTCTTCATCATCATTCATGTTAGGTGCATTTATCTTGTGTACTTTCATTGCATTAAGTTTCATTCTGCATCATCATTCATATAGATGCATTTGTTGCATAACCATATTACTATACAATAATCATTAATTAGATGCATTAAGTATATGATCATGTATCATTAATAATTATCAATATTATCATTTTTAGTCTTATCATTACATATCAAAGATCCTTAAAAGCATCAATCATTTAGATTCATCTCATAGTACATTTCAGTACATACATTTTCATATCGCTAAAGCAATAATCATTACCATAGATTGCATTTAAAAAATGTATATACATGTCATTGCATTAAACCATCTAGGTGCATCACATATAAGCATTCATTCCATATCAAGCATTCATCATTACATCATTCATTTAAATTTATCTAGGATCATTTTATTTTCCATCTCATATTATAATGATCTAAACTACATTTCATAGTATCATTGCATGTACATACAACATGTTGTAAGCATAAAGGCATTCATAGAAGCATTTAGGATAATCAAGTACATATTTATGTGCATCCATACATAAGAAGTAAAATGCATCCATACATGTGTATAGAAAAACACAAAAAAAACAAGCATATAGATATAATCATGTAAAAGTTGCATCCATGTCTAGATCATCAAACATATATAGTCCAACATATAATCACATCAGAAAGGAGATAAACCATAAAAAGTGGGCGAGTCTACCAAGATTCAATCAAAAGTCAGATAGAAAAGTTTCCATCATCAAATATGTAGATCATAAATGATCCAACATCAAAATGCATCTAATCAACCAAGGGAAAATCTAACTCTGCTTATCATGAGCCTCTTTACAAAAAACTGACCCTAAAGGTGGAAGATCACTGGAACTAGAATCAAGATCACGGGAAGGCCTGGATGATGAAGGACCCATATGAGTAGACCTATGAGAAATCTAAATAACTTGAGCTTGGATCTGTGATACCCATGTCACTAAACTCTTTATAATAATCATAGGCTATGCTACTTGGATATGCAAAGCTGTCATACCTACCTTTAATGCATTAATATCTTGACTAGATGTAGGAGGAGACACTATAGGAATTGGAACCTCAGGGGAATCTAGATGAAATAGAGGATTTGGTTTACCTTGTGCCATAACTATATCAACATCATGTCTAGGAAAAACCTATCTATCAATTAGTCTAGCAAGCATAGGATCCCGTCCACCTCAAACCCTCACCTTACCACCATCATCCCCATCACTCTCATGCTCATTGTCATCCCAACCAAATAATACTACTCCACCTTTTCTACAAAGTACACCTTTTCCAATAGAAAACCTCTACCATAGAGTCCACCATGAACAACACCTAACTCAACTCCCTCATCTCCAGAATAAACCACTCTCCCAACTAAACTATGACCTACTCTGCCACCTCGAGAAGTGAAAACTCTACCTCCTCTAATAGGGACTCAACTCTGTCTCTGCTATAATGTATCCCCATCCTCTGGGTCATCATCACTCTCTAAATCTAGATCATCAATATCGGGGATAGGATCCATAGGAACTGTGAAACTGGGCAAAGGATGTTGAGCATACCACTGTAAATATTGAGGAGTCACACCTACATCTCTATAATCCTATAGTATGAACTAAAGATCCAAAACCTCCTCTCTAATGACTCTATAATCAACACTAGGTCCCTACAATGATCTCTCTGACTGGACATGAGAATAGTGAGCCACACCATGTAGAAGGAACTGAGTCCGGCCATACTATCTCAAAACTCTATATTGGAAGAAAAAAATCTCAACTAAAAAGATAGTTTGTCCAATAAAACATCAAGCCATAAGAAATATTGGACCTCAACATCATCATCTGTCCACATCTCATATCCAATATATGGTCTCCAACATACCTGATCAAGATCATATAACATACATCTCCAGTAATCTAGTTTTCCTAACTGATGCTAGACAATCAATCCTTTGTATGCGTGAATAGAGGGATAGTTGTGGGGATGACTACCTTCCACAATTGGTCTCGCAATAAGGAGATGTTCCCAAGCCCATATTTGTAGTAACACAACTCCTATTGAAAAATTTGCACTATGTTGATATACCACATGGTGGAGATCATGATACAAATGAGTAAGTACACACGATCCCCATGCAAATCTTCGTGGGTGTGTAATCATTTACTCTAAGATACAAACCCAACCAACCACAAATCCATGTCCAAGTTGATGAACTATAACTGATTGAATGTTTGAAGATGATAAATTGATGATCACCAAGCTACAAAAGTGAATGCAAGACATTAAATCAGTTAATGTATTGTATTGTAATTGATGTCAACTTGATATAATCTGACTATTCATACACATATTGTCATAAACTTGAAGAGATCGAAGAGACAAAGTTTATGTTATCGATAAAACATAAAATTCTGTATATACCAAGTGAATTAAACACCGACGGACAGTGCACACCAATGGACAGTGTAAACCAAACATAGTAGTAACTGATCTAGCCTTGCTGAGCAAGTATCATCGAGCAGTTCATAGTGTATACCAAGTATCGAGCATAACTAAATTTTCTACAGAGCATAACTGAAGTAAATGTCTGAGCTAACTGGAGTTGATGACCGATCAGAACTAAAGTTCAATAACGACAAAACTACTTAGCTGACAAGAGATATATTTAGAGATTGACTAATTAATTTCTTTATTCTTAAAGATAAGTTAAACTAAAGAATGTAAGATATTTAAAGTGTAGTTATCAAGGAGAGATCTACAAAATAAAACTAAAGCAGATCTTTACGGGATAAAGTAAAGAATGGAAAGTTTTACGAATCAAGAAGTGATCTATGACAAAAACAAGGAAATTGAGAGGCTAATCATGTCTATATAAAGATACAAGTAATTCATTATCAAGAGAGGAATGCTCAGTATAATTCTGGTGAAGATAGAAGTCTTCATGTAGATCTGATCATACAGGCTGAAGAACAGAGCCAAAGAATTCTGCAGACACCGAGCAACAGAGGACAAAGCATTCACCAAGAAGAAAGAACAAAGAAAGAATGCAAAGGAACTGAAGTGAACATTGATCAGAGAGGTATTATTGGACTAACAATAGATCTAAAAATCTGCAACTTAAATTTGTATTATTGAATAGATCATTTATTGTATCAGTTTAACCATTGATTCAAAAAATGTGTTAACCAAATGGGATTTAACAGTCCTTAATATATTGAGATACTCAAGAGTATCAAAAGGTTTTCTTGTTGACAACATAGTGAGTTCTAGGTCAAAAGACAAATTGTTAGTTTTAAATCCTCTAACAAGGTAGTACTTAATAGTGTTTTTTTAACCTTTAACAAGGTTGGCTCTTCACTGAGCTCACTTCAAAAGAGTGAAAATTTTTGGGTTACCGATCCCAAGTGGTTTTTCCCTTAACATGGTTTCCATGTTAAAAGCTATGTGTCAAATGTGTATTTCTTTCATTGCATTGATATTTTATTTACACATTAGTGATATTGGATTAGTCAGTTAACACTAAGTTTATTTACTGCTATTCAGTAAAGTCTAGAAAAGATAAACAATATATCTTACCGAGAAGTTTATATTTGGTACAATTATTTAAGGCATACATCTTGATGGACAGAAAGATAACTAGAGGATATTATATTTGAGATATAAGTTTTGGTTGGATTTTTGGAATTATTTTAAGAATACTGATTCACCCCCCTCTCAGTTATTCTAACAATTGGTATCAGAGCTTTGGTTCTTGGAATAAAATTTAAAGACTTAAGCTAAAGATCACAAGATGAGTAAAATGGGCATGCCTACATTGATCAAGGACAACTTTGCATCATGGAAAAGAAGGATAAGACTTCATTTATCAGGTATTGGAAATGATGTCAAACACCACTTGGATACTGAATATGTTGCACCTACTGGACCTATGACTGTTGATCAATTAAGAGAGAAACATGAACACAATTATATGATGATAGAACTTGATTCTTCACTATCCGATGTTGAATTTGAATATGTGAAATAATGCACCTTTGTAAAGAAAATGTGGGACAAACTCAAGCTAGTACATGCAGGAAACACTAATGTGTTGAGATCTAAAGTTGAAATCCTAAGAGGAAAGTTTGATGACCTAAGAATGAAATTGATGACATATAACTTATTAAATGATTGACTATATTAAGTTGAAGATGATGCAAGAAATTAAATTAGTTAATGGTTTGTATTTTCATTGATCTCAAGTTGATATCATCTATATGATCATGCCAAAGACTTTAGAGAACCAATGGAACAAAGGTTATGCTTCCAGCAATGCATAAAAGTCTAGTATTCACTAAGTGATAGACTACACCGGCGGAGTGCACACCATCGGTAAAGACAGAGATTAAAAGTCACAGTGATGCCCGACGAGGTAAAGACAGTGTTTCCTAATGAAGAAGAATCACATGATACCTAATGAGGTAAAAATAGTGTTTCCCGATGAACAAAGATACAATGATGCCCGACAGGTGGAGATCCCGAAGTTAACTGAAGTGACACTGACAGAATTGGCAGTTGTCACCGGCGATGAACTACAGAATTCACCGACGGAACAAAGAGATAAGAAAATGATGAAATATCTAGCTGGCAGAGCTAAAGGATAAACTTAACTGGTTGTTTTATTTGTTTTATTCAACCACAGTTAAGTAAGTGATTTGTACAGTTGGCAAGAAGATAAATATGAGATAAATCAGGAGTTAAAGCCATAAATCAATTTGGCTGGATTGTTTTTCACACCAAGACTGAAGAATCAAAGAACCTAGAATTAAGGAAAATCATACCTATTTAAGAGACAAGCATAATTCATTCCAGTGTGGTTGATATGAAATCAGATACATGAGGGAGTGAACTGATAGAAGATGCTGAAGAGAAACTGATGAAGGATTAACTTCATGCAGTCCTAATCAATCAAGCTAAGGGAGAGCTAAAGTATTTTGCAGACATCGATGGACAGTGAATCACAACATCACAGAGTAGAAAGAGTTAAGTACAAAGGAATTAAATTGATACATTGATCAGAAAGACATTGTAAGTAAATAGATCTGAAAATCTGCAATTCAGTTGAATTAGAAACAGGTCATTTTGTTTTAGTTTAACCATTGAAGCATTAAAGTCTCTTAACAGAGCAAGACTTAACAACCTTTTGTAATTGAGATATATCCTAACAGATTACTAGAAGGTTGACTCATGATAGTAGCACCGGTCTTACCTAAAGCCTATTGACAGTCTAAGAAGGAGGCTGATTCAAGGATGGTAGTAAGATTTTGCATAAAGCCTATTGA
>MU223164.1:596597-612078 GCA_018584345.1 Thuja plicata
GAATTGCAGAAGTTCCAACCTTGCTTTGGTTGTGACTTGTTAGTTGGCCAAATCACTTGGGTTTCCAAGCATTGGATTGGCAAGTCCATAGGAAATCCAATTTAGCATTTTTGGGCACCAACAAAGTCAACTTGCCAACAACATGTACTACTTGGGTCCTCTAAGTGTCTTAAAATGTACTAGGACATACATACTAAGGCATGTAATAGCTTAACATCTAACTCTACATGAATAATGTATATATATACATACATAAAGTTTTAAAACATATACATGTAAATAAGAGAGAGAGAGAGAGAGAGAGAGAGAGAGAGAGAGAGAGAGATTCCTAATAAATTTACTAACTATAAAAATAATTTTAAACAAAAATATTTTTAATTTCTAACATTTTGTACTATGGTTTTCTATCATTTGCTAACATGTACTAAGTTACAATTTTTTATAACATTTGCTAACATTCTAATTACGATTTTCTAATTATAACTAAGTTATACTTTTCTAATATTTTCTAATGTTTACTAAGTTACAATTTTCTAATATTTTATAATGTATACTAAAATTTACAATTTTCTATATTTACTAAGTTACAATTTTATAATATTTTCAAATGTTTACGAAGTTACAATTTTATAATATTTTCTAATGTATACTAAACTTTACAATTTTCTAATATATACTAAGTTATGTAATTTTCTAATATTTTCTAATGTATACTAAGTTACAATTTGCTAATATTTTCTAATGTATACTAAGTTACAAATTTCTAACATTTGCAAACATAAATATACTATGATTTTTTAATGATTTCTAATATTTTCTAACATTTTACTATAATTTTATAACATACTACTATAATTTTCTAACATAATACTATAATTTTCTAACATTCTAAAATTCAACTATCATTTTCTAACATTTCTACAAACTAAATATTATTTAAAAGAAATAATTAACTAAAATAAATATAAAACATACAATTTACAATAAAAAATGAGAAAAATGTGTGTACTTGGTACTAGTAACAATCACAAGAGGTCGAAGAAGCTCGGGAGCTGCTGATGTCATACTAGTCATCACTGGTTCGCTCTAAGCCCCGGGTCCACAAAATCTAGAAAGGTGAATAGTAAAAATGAAATGGGTAGTCGGAAATTTATACAAATTCTTGTAAAAAATGGCTTCGCGCAAAGTCGGGCTTCACGGGAAGTACCCTACATGGGATACTTCAAATGAAGTCTTAGCTTTGCACGAAGTCCCCCATGTAGGGTACTTTACGCGAAGCCTATTAGTCACTTCGCGCGAAGTGGTGGCTTCGCGCGGAGCCACCAAAATTTGTTTTTTTTTAAGAAAGTCTGTAATCCTTCGTCCCAAAAAGTGGGACACACTATTGTGATTTCACCCATATAGATATATATACATACACACACACACACACAGCATTGGACTACTTATTTTAGGATTGGACACCCTAAATGGTTGCTAATTAGATCATTCTTTCTCATTTAATTATCTACCAGGGACGTAAACTTGGAATGGCATCTGCAAGGTATATGCTTCAACCTCTCTTAATCCTCATGACTAATCCTATGAAATTGAAATGCATTGAGCTTTAGGAAATCTATGCTAACACAAGTAAGTGTGCTTACTCTAGGAAAAAAAGTAATTATCGATAGGAACTACTCTACCCGCCTATGCTGCAGGAACATTCTACTAATCCTGTTACTAGTGGTTGCAAGAAAAACAAAGTTCTACTTTACTTCTAAATAGGCATAGAAATGATTCCTACTCTAACAAAGTAATTCCCTCACCAAGTGGGCCCCCTTGGATGAGTGAATAGAAACACAGCCAAGATAAAAGAATTGAACTCAAACTGTGCATTCTATTCATTCATGGAAAATACACTTGGATAGATAAAAATAGTATTACAACTATATCAACTTCTATTCATAAAAATCAACTAACTTCACTAACTCTCAAGAGTTACAACACTCATCTTATTTAAGGAAAACTACAGCTACTCCCTAAATCTAAGATCACTCTATTAATGAGGATAGTTACAGATACTATCTCTCAAGTGACGCCAATTGATGAACTATAACTGATTGAATGTTTGAAGATGTTAAGTTGATGATCACCAAGATATAGAAAGTTAATGCAAGAAATTAAATTAGTTAATGTATTGTATTGTCATTGATATCAACTTGATATAATCTGATTGGTTATGTATATAGTGTCAAAGACTTCATAGAACCTGAGAGATAAAGGTTATGCTTTTAATAATGCATAAAAGATCAGTATTCACTAAGTGACTACAAACACCGACAGGCAGTGCACCCTGATGGAAAGAGAACCTTGAGAGGAAAGTCACAGTGATACCTAAGAAAGCATTACCAATGAGAAGAATCATAGTGTAACCCGATGGATAGACAACCCCGACGGAGACACCTGAGGAGAACTGAAGTGTTGACCGAATCTAACAAGGAGTTAAACACCGAAAATAACTCAAGTTCATAAATGACAAAAGACTTAGCTAGCAAGAGATAAAGATAGATTTAACTAGTTTTAAATATTGTTTTCATTGACAAGTTAAAGCCATATATAAGCAAGAGATTTAAATTTGTTTTATTCTAGTTGTCTAAGAGAAATCTACGAGATAAAACTAAAGTATAGTTGTATAGTCATAAAATGGAAGCACTTCCATTATGGACTAGTTTAGCATTCTGAGTAAGTGGTTTGGGGTCATTTCAAGTACCTTGAATAGGTCTTTGACTTGGATCTAGCTTTTTCCCTTATTTTGCCCCATTTCCCACTTTTTCTAGCCTGTTTCTGGCATCCTGATCTGTAGATTTGAAGTTCTTAACTTCAGGGTCAAGGTTGAACTTGACCCTAACCTAGGTCAAGGTTGACCTTGACCTTGAACTAAGTTAGAAACAACCTTTTTCTGGCCCAAGGTCCAAATTTTAAGTTTCTAGGGTTTCTGGATGTCGGGCTTCGAAAAAATATAATTTCCGCTTCTGGGTTGGTTGTTTTGGGTTCTGAAACGATGACTCTTAAATTATATTTAATATAGGTCTACTTCTAGGGGTATAGTTCTAATGGAAATTTAATTCTCCTTTGTAGGCCACTCTAGAAGATTGTGACCTAGATTGGTATATAAGGAATCCTTCTCCTCTAATTTTCTCTAAGTCTCAAGAGGTGAAATCTAAGAGCAAGCTAAGAAACAAGATTTGAAGCAAGAATCTATTGAAGCAATCATCTACTCTCAAGAATTCAAGCACTCAAATATTCAATCATTCAATTGATCAAGGAGATCCATTGGTATCCATTGAAAGATTCAAAGCTCTATGGAGCCCTCTTGTTGAAGATTTCTCCATCTACATTCGTCACGGCCTCCTCCTCTTCCAAGATCCATTCAAGATTGGTGTTGAAGATCTACAAGCAATTTATTTGAGACTTCCTACATTCTACATTCTACATTCTACATTCTACATTCTACATTCTACATCCATTTGGTGTATACATACTTGTGGAGCCACAAATTCAAATCCGCCACAAGGGTTTCTATACAAGCAAGGTGAATTTTTTCATTTACTTTGTTTTACTTATGCAATTTCAATTATACTTTGAGATTAACTCCAAAACTGGGGTTTGACTAAGGCAAAACCCTCCCCCCGAACAAACAAACCATTTTTCTCATAGGTACAGGTTTGGAACAATAGATAGGAGTGCAGATTCGGACACCCTTTTCAGAAAAATTTTAAGATCTGGAAACATATTTCCTTTTGGAGAATTTTTAGGTTGATTCTGCCCTAGGTCAAAATCAGAAATTCTAGGTCAATGGTGACATTGACTTGAGGGTCAAAATTGGAACTGTGTCAGAACAGAAAAATATTTTTGGGTTTTGTTCATCTCTGTGTTTCTATTCCAGATCCAATCTCAGATTTTCCAGAAACCAAGTGCAGACCCCTGAAAACAACATTCTTCATATCTGCAACATTTCAAGGTTAGTACTTTTCTCCTATTCATTTCAATTAAAGTTATTAATCTTTCTAAATCTATCACACATTCAAATCTATAACCGGGTATTTAAGATCTTCCTCTTTGCTCTTATTTCCAAATGATTGATTCATTTATGCATTGATCCTTCGTTTGGGGTTAATCAATTTGGATCCTTCATTTGTGTATTTAAGGATAATTGGAGAGCACCTTATTTACCCCTACATTTCAAATACATCTATTTCATATACAAAACCTTTTTAAATGTAACATTTCTTATGTTAAACCTACATTTTATTTTTTACATTTTGGTGAACCCGCAATAGACAACTCTTTACTTTTGGTGTTAGATTTGCATCTTGTGTTAGATCTTACATGCATTTAAAACTAGCTTTATTTTATTCTCTTGCATTTATATTTCAAAAATAAACAAAATCACAAAATTGTTTTAAAAATACAAAAAAATATACGTTTTTCATGCTTGTAATGTTACTTTGTGTTCAACATGTATGATTTTTGTTTTGAATACTTTGATGAGGCTTTTGTTGTGAAAGAGGATAGATACCCTAATGAGGTACATGGAATTGAGGATGAGATTTGTTCAAATGAGATCTCCATTGATCCTATTCCTATTTCATCCTCTTCCACAACCTCTCCAATTGACCTTTACCATAGGGTGTGTGCATGGTTACCTTCATGTTCCACTATTTACAATATTGATACACCTAGAAAGACTTCATTTTGTATTTGTGATGTTTCTTTGTCCTCTTTTGTATTACCTTGTAAGGATATATTAGAGAAAATAGATGACTCTAATCTTTCTCTTTATGGAGATGAGTTAAGGATTGATGTTAATTCTTTTCCTAATATATGTCTTTTCTATGAGCCTACTTTAGAATATAATTTACCTTCTTTCCCCTTTAGGGATCAAGCTTTAGTGATTTATGACACTCCTATAAGGTGATTTATTAATAGGGATGTTAATCCTCCTATTTTGGATGAACCTTTAGATTTGGATGTTGATTACTCTCTTCCTCATGAAGCCATTGTGGATGATTCTACTTTTTGGGATGAACCACTGGATAAAGACATTGATTTATCCCCTTCTCATGAAGAAGCTTTGATACAAGAGGGTTATTTGTTAATGGAGGACATATTCATACATGATGGTGAATCTTTTTCTAAAACACACTCCCCTTATGTAGACATTTTAGAGAAAGAAGAAGACATTATAGATGCTTTACCTCCATTTGGGATTACTTCTAGTGATGAGGCATTAGCAGAGAATGATATGAATTCCCTTAATGCTCTCCCTCTTAGTGATGGTCTTATGGAGAATCAAGATCCTACCTCATCTCCTCCTATGATGTATTCTTTGCTTCCTTCTTGTGAACTTGTTTGTAGTGTTGAGACAACTAACATGGTTTATCCAAAACCCTTGTTGACTATCAAAGGTTGTCCTTGCATTACTATCAAAGGTAAACCTATGGAATCTTTAGAGTATTTCAATGATCAAGATTCAATATCTCACACCTATCTTACAAGGAATAAACCCCAACCTAATCTGGTGGTTCCTACTTCTTTACCACCTTCTCAACCCATTCTTCCTCCTCCACCCTATCTTCCTAGCCAGGAGTATGATTTGATAAACCAATTGCGCAATACCCCTGCCAAGATTTGTTTATGGGAGATTCTTCAAAATTCACCTACATACCATGAACCCTTGCAAAAATCTCTAGCAACTCTTCCCACTCTATCTCCTAATCAAGAGAACTTCATTGCCTTCTTAGAGTGCATGCATGCTACCTCGAGTCCTCTTGACATTGTTTTTACTCAAAAGGATTCACCTTCTAAAGAAGTACAAAATCAATATGATGCCCTTATGGTTGTTGTTACTATCAATAAGAGTATCATTTGTAGGACCTTGATTGATAATGGATTTGGGCTTAATATTTGTAGCATGGACATGCCCAAAGAGATTGAAACTAATCTTTCAACTATTCAACCTGGCAATGCCCCTATATGTGGCTTTGATAACATTGATAAGAACACTTTGGGCATCATTAGCTTACCTATCAAAGTAGGTCCGGTCATCCTGAATAATCCTTTTCATGTTATGCCTGGACCTCTTAATTATAACCTCCTTTTGGGCAGACCTTGGTTTCATGAGATGCATGCTTCTCTTTCCACCCTTCACCATAAAGTCAACTTTATTCACAAAAACATGGTGTATACACTTCATGTGGATGATGCGCCAAATCCATGTTTGAATATTCAAACCCACAATATTACTATTCCTAATAATAATCCTTCTTCCTCTAATGCTCTTCTTGAGGATGATTGGAGAAGCTTTGATTTTAATCCTTCCTTTATTGGAGAGTATAAGGTTTTTGATCTTGATTTTATGAAGCAATAAAGAGAGTTTGAAAAATGAGATTTTTCTTCTACTTCTCATTCCCTTCGTAATAAATTTGTCACTACTTCTACCCACTATGAATTTGTCAAACCTACTAGTGATGACATAGTGACTACTAAAGTTCCATTGACTCCTTTTGATATGGCTTCTCGTTATGGTCCTGGTTATCATTTACTAGTTAAACAAGGATTCCATGGTCAAGGATGTGGTAAGCATAAACCGGGAATTCAAATGCCCTTACAGAATGGGAGGCATGAGAAATCTTATGGATTGGGATTTAATCCTCAAAAACACATCAATATTACCAACATCTCAAATTACACTTCAAAACATGATGACCCTATGAAGGAATTTGACCAAGAAGTTCTTTTGCCTAAACTCCTTTGTGCTACGATGATTACTAGACCTAAACACAAAAAGAAATGTAGTCCACACTTGAAGGCTCTTCCTTTTTTTTTGTATCATAGATTTCATGATCACTCTACTAATGAATGTCATAATTTACATTATAAGAATACGTAGCTCATTGATAGTAAAGTTATTTATATATCATGTGGCAATGAGTTGTATTTCAATCTTGTTTTCTCTAAATAACATTTATGTTCCTATTATGGAGCTCCACATTATGTAAATAATGTTAGCCTAATCCTTGGGGGCTCTTTGTCTTGCATAGTGATGTGAGAAATATAATAGCTCCCCTTTCATCATTGTTCCTACACTTGGGGGGCAAGGATGCCATCTCCTTCTTTTCTGTCTTGCCGAGATCCACTTTTCCCTTGGTTAAGCAGTATCTATCTATCATTTGATATCCAATCATACATGAAAATTTTGGTTTACATTGAGGATCTATGTCCTTGATCATAACCTATTTCGTTATTTGACATTGGGTCTCCATGGTTGATAAATATATCACCTTGGAAACTAAATAGTGGGCTATCCCTCACAAGGGTTAGTTTTTCATGTCTTGCATGATATCTCTTTGCATTCATCCCTTCCATGGCCTCATAGGAGCTATGACCTTCTTGGCTTGGATTAGGTGTTGTCTATGGATATTGTCTTGATGTTGAAGAAGGCTTTATCCTTGTTCTTTTCTTTCCTTAACATGTCAAAATAGTATGTATTTTTCCATCTTAAGGAGGGGGCATATATATGACCTCCCTCGTTCTATATTATGCATTTTTGTTCTAGCCTTTTGTTTGCAGCATGCTAAACCCTCTGAAGGTAATACACATAAGTTGCTAAATCCTAAAGAGATACACATTCAATTACAATTCAATATGCTAAATCCTTGGAAGACAACACACATAAGTTGCTAAATCTTGAAGAGATACACTTTTTACAAATGTATTCCATGGTGATATGAGGATATGGATCCATGGGTACTTCATAAAAGTTGTCAGAAGATGCACTACATACATGCACAAAGCTGCTAGAAGGTGCACAATTTATGGGGTGAATATAAAGTGCTTTCTTGGTGGGCCATCCTATCCTTTTTGTGTTTCACAGTGAGATACACACATCTTACTAGGCAAGCTAACCACTCTTCTCTCTCCCTTTCCTTTGACTGGTGATGTCTCTTATATCATGATCTTAGGGTTGATAAAGAGTTAAGTCCCTAGGGGCTTGAAGATTCCTTTTTCCCTTTTTGATTTCGATGAGATTATATTTTCTTCATGATCTCCTTTACCAAGAGTTTGCATCGAGTCCATACTCTTGCTAAAGTGGGGGCTAAATGTATAGTCATAAAATGGAAGCACTTCCATTGTGGGCTGGTTTAGCCTTTTGAGTAAGTGGTTTGGGGTCATGTCAAGGGCCTTGAATGGTTCTTTGACTTGGATCTATATTTTTCCCTGTTCTGCCCCATTTCCTACTTTTTCCATCCTGTTTATGGCATCCTGATCTACAGATTTGAAGTTCTTGACTTCAGGGTCAAGTTCAACCTCGACCTTGACCTAGATCAAGGTCAACCTTGACCTTGACCTAGGTCACAATCAACCTTTTTCTGGCCTAAGGTCCAGATTTCAAGTTTCCAAGGTTTTCAGATGTCGGGCTTCAGAAAAATTTAATTCCCGCTTCTAGGTCGACTATTTTGGGTTCTGAAATGATGAATCTTAAATTATATATAATATAGGTCCACTTCTATGGGTATAGGTCTAATGGTAATTTAATTCTCCTATGTAGGCCTCTCTAGAAGATTGTGCCCTAGATTGGTATATAAGGAAGATTCTCCTCTCATTTTCTCTAAGTCTCAAGAGGTGAAATCTAAAAGCAAGCTAAGAAATGAGATTTGAAGCAAGAATATATTGAAGAAATCATCTACTCTCAATCATTCAATAACTCAAGCATTCAAGCACTCAATCATTCAATTCATCAAGGAGATCCATTGGTAGCCATTGAAGGATTCAAAACTCTATGGAGCCCTCTTGTTGAAGATTTCTCCATCCACATTCCTCCAAGCCTCCTCCTCTTCCAAGATCCATTCAATATTGGTGTTAAAGATATACAAGAAATTTATTTGAGACTTCCTACATTCTATATTCTACATTCTACCTTCTACCTTCTACATCCATTTGGTGCATACATACTTGTGGATCATAGATTCGAATCTACCACAAGGGTTTCTATACAAGCAAGGTGAATTTGTTCATTTACTTTGTTTTACTTATGCAATTTCAATTATACGTTAAGGTTAATTCCAAAACTAGGGTTTGACTAAGGAAAACCCCTTCCCCCAACAAACAAACCATTTTTCTCATAGGTACAGGTTCATAAAAGCATACTGGAGTGCAGATTTGGACACCATTTTCAGCAAAATTTTAGGATCCAAAAATAGATTTCCTGTCGGAGACTTTTTAGGTCGTTTATGCCCTAGGTTAGAATCAAAAATTTTGGGTCAATGGTGACATTGACTTGAGGGTCAAAATCGGAACCATGTCAAAACAGAAAAAGATTTATGGGTTTTGTTTGTCTCTGCATTTTTATTCCAGATCCAGTCTCATATTTTCCATAAACTGAGTGTAGACCCCTGAAAATAGAATTCTTCACATCTATAACATTTCAAGGTTAGCACTTTTCTCCTATTCATTTCAATTAAAGTTATTAATCTTTCTAAACCTATCACACATTCAAAACTATAAACGGGTATTTAAGATCTTCCTCTTTACTCTTATTTCCAAATGATTGATTCTTTTATGCATTGATCATTCCTTTGGGGTTAATCAATTTGGATCCTTCATTTGTGTATTTAAGGATAAAAGGAGAGCACCTTATTTACCCCCTACATTTCAAATACATCTATTTCATATACAAAACATTTTTAAATGTAACATTTCTTATGTTAAACCTACATTTTATATGTTACAATAGTTTTAAACCAAGATTGGCTAGAATTGCAGGTCACGCCAAGAACAAGAAATTTAAGAACTAGGAAATGGTGAAATCATGTCTATAAAGAGACAAGATAATTCATTGTGAATTAGGGGTGAATAGAGAAGAGGATGCTGAAGGATATACTGGTGAAGAAAGACTTCACACAGTCCTGATCAATCAAGCTAAAGAAAAAAGCTATATTTCTATGAACACCAAGCAATAGAGAAGAACAATATCACTGAGAAGAAAGAAGTGGACCAAACGCATTGAAAATATACATTGACTAGAAAGTTATTATGAGCTTAAAAAGATCTTAAAATCTATAAAATATAGTTGTATATGTGAACAAATCATTTATTGTTTCAATTTAACCATTGGATCAGAAAGTCTCTTAACCAAGCAGGACTTAACAATCCTTTATATATTGATATACATCCTAAGGAGTATCAAAAGGTTTGGTCATGAAGATAGCATAGAGATTCCAGATACCAAGTGACAAACTACACTGGGTTTGGTCATAAAAGGTAGCATAGAGATGCCAGATATCAAGTGACAAACTATTCTATTTAAATCCTCTAACAAGGTCACACCTAACAGTGTGTTTGTAACCTTTAACAGGGTTGGCTCTTCATCAATCTCACTTCAGAAGAGTGAAAATTTTGGGTTAGCAGTCCCAAGTGGTTTTTCCCTTAACAAGTTTTCTGTGTTAAAAATCCATGTGTCAATGTGTTTATGAGTCATTACTTTAGTGTTTTGCATTACACATAACTAATCTGGATTGATCAGTATACACTAAGTAATTTACTATATTTTGGTAAATGAAAGAGTGCTAATTGGTAAATAGTAATAATAAGGTTTAACAGTGAACTCTGAGTAGTAGTTATTTGTTGAGATTATTTGAAGGAATTCATCTTGTAGGACTGAAGATAACTAGAGGCTTATAATTGTGGTAATAATTTTTTGGGTTAATTTATTGGAATATTTTTTAGGCCACTAATTCACACCCCCCCTCTCAATTATTCTAACAATTGGTATCAAAGATTGTATGCTTAGAAGGAAGGTTTCAAGACCTAAGCAAAATATCACAAGATGAACAAACAAGATGTGCCCAAGTTGAACAAGGACAACTTTGCATCTTGGAAAATTAGGATAAGAATCCACCTATCAGGTATTGGAAATGATGTTACTCAATACTTGTATACTGAATATGTGTTGCCTATAGGACCTCACACACTTGAGGAATTAAGAGAAAGGCATGAGCACAATTGTATGATGATATAACTTGCTTTCTCACTCTCTGATGCTGAATTTGAAGATCTCCAAACCTGCACCTCTGCAAAGAAAATATGGGACAAATTGAAGCTAGTACATGGAGGAGATGCTAATGTACTAAGAGCTAAGGTAGAAAGCCTAAGAGGTAAATTTGATAACCTAAGAATGAGAGAAGGAGAAAATATCACTCAGTATAGCTGTAGAATAAAAGAGGTAGTCAATTCTATCCGAGGAGTTGGAGGTATACTTGAAGAAGAGATAGTGGTAAGTAAAATTCTAAGAACCTTACTTCCTGTATATTCTATGAGAGTATCTTCTATACAAGAAATGAGAGCAGTAGAAAAAATTAATGTCACTTTAGATAGTCTGGTTGGTAGACTAATTTCATTTGAGATGAATAACTTTGATAACATTGTCTTACCATCTATTGAGTCTGCATTCAAATCTTCTTTGAAAATAAGTAAGTCAAGTCATAAACACACTATGAGAAATGATAGTGAAAGTGATAGTGATGACCAAGATCTTGATGAGATTGAAGAAATAATGGCTAGAAGATTGCAGAGAGGCAAAGGTAGATACAAAGGTAGATTACCACTTGTATGTTTTAATTGTAAAGAGATTGGACACTTTGCTGATATATGTCCTAATATAATAAAAGATGATAGAATTATTGACAGATCATATGAAAATAAGTTTGATAGAAGTGACAATAGAGATTACTGAAGAAACCAACAATATAACAAAAGAGATGCCTGAGACTACAAGGACAAAGGGAAGAAAGCTTGTTACCTAGATGAGACCAGAGATGGAGATACTGACACCAAATCTGATGAAGACATTGAGATGGTATTTGTGGCCATGGAGGATGATTCAGACAAAGAAGATAGGTATGTATAAACTGCACTCATAGCTAAGGTTAGTAAGAATAATTTATGGATTATATATAGTGGCTGCACTCACCAAATGGCCGATGATAAACAAAAGTTTGAAACTTTTGAGTACTATAATGGTGGATCCGTAAGAATGGGTAATGACACACCTTGTCCAATTGAAGGTAAATGAACCATAATGTTGAATAACCTGATCAAATTTGAAAATGCATACTAGGTAAAAGGACTTAACTATAATGTTTTGAGTGTTTCACAACTGAATAACACAAGTCACCTAGCAACATTTGAAAATAAGAAGACAAAGATCTTTAATGAATCAAGATGGTTGATCAAAACTGGTGAACAAACAAAAGGTAACCTATTCTATCTTGATGATATAAACACTACTTGTTTGATGGCTAGAAACGAGGACATATGGTTGTGGCATAAAATATTATGTCATGTGAATGTTGACAACATGATAACGATAAGCAATAAAAGGAAAGTAAGAGGCCTACCGAGCATGTCAAAGCCCGAGCATATCATGTGTAAGAATTGTCAAAAAGGTAAGATGAAAAATTCTAGTTTCAAGAGAAAAACCCATACATTTAATGCTATTCTAGAATTATTCCATACTGATCTATGTGGACCCATGAGAACAAAGAGCTACTATGGTGATAGATATTTCATTCTTTTTGTTGATGATTATTCTAGAATGATGACAGTTATGTTCTTAAAAGAAAAATCAGAAGCATTCAAGATGTTTAAATGGTATAAAGATATGGTTAAAAAACAAAGTGGTAAGGAATTAAAATGCTTAAGATCAGATAGAGGAGGATAATTTTTTTCTGATGTATTCACTAACTTTTGCAATGAACATGGAATAAAAAGATAGGTTTCTGCACCAAGAACACCGCAGCAGAATGGGATCGCTGAAAGAAGAAACAAATCCATTGTTGATTGTGCAAGAACACTGATGATTGAGAAAAGAATCACTCAAAATTTCTAGAGGGAAACTGGCAGTACTAATGTCTACACATTGAACATAGTACAATTGAAGAAAGACACCAAAAAGACACCCTATGAGCTATGGTATGGTTACATACCCAATGTAAGTTACTTCAGAATCTTTAGAAGTCGATGTTATATTTTGAAAGATGATAGAAATGGAAATTTTGACTCCAAAAGTGATGAAGGTATCTTTCTAGGGTATTCTACCAAGAGAAAGGCTTATAAATGTCTTAACAAGTCCTCTAACAAGATCATTGAAAGTGCAAATACCAAAATAGATGAATCTATGGAGAAAAATGATGAGGAAAGCATAAAAGAACCAGAATACTACAACAGGTTTGTTTACACTAAAGAACCTGATACTCTACCTGAGCAACAGTGTATCACTCCCTAGCAATAGAACATTGCACCCGAGCATCAGGCTGCAAACACCCAAAATTAGGAAAACCCACAAAATGATGTTCTAAGCGATGGAGATTAAATGAAGGTCAAGATGATGATTAGAATGATGAACAAAGAGCTGAACCGATACTTTCCAAGTATGTCAGAAGACACCATCCACAAAACAAGATCATAGGAGACAAGAAGGATGGAATGAGAACAAGAAGTAAGTCACTGAACACTATATGTCTAATTTGTGATTTTGAGCCTAAATCTGTTAATACTGCACTTGAAAATGAAGAATGGGTATGCACAAGAAGAAGGTATTGACTACAGAGAAACCTTTGCACCCATTGCTAGACTAGGAGTAAGAATCTTACTTTCTTATGCTACATTCAAAGGATTCAACGTATACCAAATGGATGTCAAATCTGCATTCCTAAATGGAATACCTGAAGAAGAGGTATACATTGAACAACTAGAAGGGTTATTGATCCAGACAGGAGAAACATGGTATATAGACTACACAAAGCCTTGTATGGATTAAAACAACACCTAGAGACTGGTATGAAATACTTCACTCATATATCATAAGCATTGGATTTGTAAGAACAAGTGAAAATAGAAAACTCTATTTAAAAGAAGATATTGATGATAACATTCTGATTGCTGAAATATTTGTTGATGATATCATATTTGGGGGTAATGATATGTTATTGTAACATAAGAAAATGTAACATTTAAAATGTGTGGGGGTAAATAATATGTTCCCCTTTTATCCTTAGATACACAAAGGAAGGATCTAAATTGATTAACCCCAAAGGAAGGATCAATGCATAAATGAATCCATCATTTGAAAATAAGAGAAAAGAGGAAGATCTTAAATTCCCTTTTATAAAAGAATGTTTGATAGATATAGAAAGATTAAGAACTTTAATTGAAATGGATAGGAGAAAAGTACTAACCTTAAAATGTTACAGATCTGAAAAATGTTGTTTTCAGGGGTCTGCACTGAGTTTCTAAAAAATATGAGACCAAATCTGGAATATAAACACAGAAACAAACAAAACCCAAAAATTATTTTTTCATTCTGACACAGTTCCATTTTTGACCCTCAAGTCAATTTCACCATTGACCCAGAATTTCCTATTCTGACCTAGGGTAGAATCTGTCGGTGCCCAAAAATGAAGGATCAGATTTGGCCAACTGACAGGTACACACTACTACCTCTACAATTCTGGCTTCGTTAGACCAAGGCTGGTAGGCCTGATTCTATTTCAATTTGAAAAAATCTTCTATGATGCCTGGTTGCATACACAGACAATCAAATCTCCTCCCAAGGTGGTAAACCATCCTTGGAGGCAAACAATACAATCTTCTGATAACTTTAATCTTATAAAATCTAAACTAAAGGCTGAATTATCACTAAAACCTAATTACTAATGCTTGCAGGAAAGTAATTATATAAAATTGTAAACTATAAAAAGAGAAACAGATGGCAGTTTTCAAATACTAATAAGATCAATGCCTAATGAGCATTTGGGTTATAGAGTCAAAAATTCTAATCCTACATATAATCAGAGATAGTTTTAAGAAAACTCACTTTAATAAAGTAAGACTATCCTTCCACAAGCTTCCGCTTAATTCACAAATCAAAATAAATCTATACAACTAGTCCTGTCGAATTTAACTCAAACTAAGAGATTGATAAGAACAATAGTAAGTACGCAGACCATACAATTGATATTCAAGTTGCATATATTAAGCTTTGAAGTACAATATCTAGGGAATAGAACACAATGGAACACTCGTTTATACAGAGTATCTAAAAAACTGATTGAAATAATAACATATAACTTCAAATAAACAAAAAGTAACTTATCTCATTTGGTATTGAAAATTTGTGCAGTATCTGTTCTCTTCAAGAGTTGTACTCCCAAAAAATCTCATTGTAATCCTTTTAAGTTTATTTTGATTCAATATTTATATGTTTTCAAAGGTTCACTGTGAAAAGACATGCCCTTTCATAGGACCTAATCCTAACAATTAACCCTAAAATACATAATAAATTAAACCATAATGGTTTTAGGTAAAAACATTTCCCGTATAACAGACATAATTTGTTACATCTTCTGGATAATTGGCTTGATGATCCATATGTTTACAATGT